>PVHT021183688.1:2180628-2216016 GCA_004024745.2 Catagonus wagneri
GTTAACGAATCCGACTAAGAACCGCGAGGTTGCGGGTTCGATCCCTGGCCTTGCTCAGTGGGTTAAGGATCCGGCGTTGCCGTGAGCTGTGGTGAAGGTTGCAGACGCGGCTCGGATCCTGCGTTGCTGTGGCTGTGGCGAAGGCCGGCAGCTGCAGCTCCTGTTAGACCCCTAGCCTGGGAACCTCCATATGCCGCGGGTGCGGCTCTAGATAAAGGCAAAAAGACAAAAAAAAAAAAAAAAAAAGACCAAAAGTATGAGTAGATGGTTTTCTCTTTAAAGGGACAGGCTTAAATGGACAAACCACAGAAACTGCAAGAAAAATGTACACAGATACTAAGTGAATGTTTTGTTTGTCCCATATATTTCTATTCCAATCTAAACAATATGAAATGGTGTGCAGTCATGTACTCAGGACCACAGCAGCCATTGAACAAGGTGATAACACTGTTGCCTGGGAAGTCACAAGCTCATGGCACCAATGTGACCAAAATTTCTACCAGGTATTCTGCAAGTCAAAATAGTTACAGGGAGCTACATAAAAGGGGTCTTAAAATTAACAGAATTTCACCAAAACAGTAAGAATATGTGTGGGCTTGTAAATTTAAACTCTCATTGCTCAGTTTTCTTTAAGAAAAATAAGAAAAGCGTGATTTATACAAAGAAATACATGTTTGTGCTTTATTCTAGTTTCTGCCCCAGAGCTCCTAAATCCATTGAAACTTTCCTCTAAGGAACAGGATTGAAAGGTATGTTTCATTATGTTAATGAGGTGAATTTTGGAAAGTACCTACTAGTTACCTAAGGAAGGGAGCAGGTTGCCTGGAGGACCAACCACTGGAAGAGAAGTTTGGAACTTTCCTCCTCCACCTCCAGCAAGGAGAAAGCAGCTGGGAGTTTGAAACCACTGCTAACAGCCAATGATTTCATCGTGCCTTTGTAAGGAAGCCTCCAAAAAAATCCAAAACGTAGGATTCTAAGAAATTCCAGGTTGGTGACCACATGGAGATCTGGGGCAAGTGATGCAGCTGGAGAGAACATGGCAGCTTCTTGCCCTTCCCCCATACTTTGCCCAATGCATTCTGCCTGGCATATCCTGAGTTATATTCATATATAATAAACTAGCTTTTTGTTTCATTGATCTTTTCTACTGTTTTCTTCATTTCTAGTTGCGTTGGCTATAAGGTTAGGTTGTTTATTTGAGATTTTTCTTGTTTTCTGAGATAGGCTTGTATTGTTATAAACTTCCCTCTTAGGACTGCTTTTGCTATACCCCATAGGTTTTGGATAATTTTCTCTTCATTGTCATTTGTCTATAGGTATTTTTTTTTTCCTCCTTGATTTCTTTGGTGATCCATTGGTTCGCATATTGTTTAGTCTCCAAGTGCTTGTGTTTTCTGCAGGGTGTTTTTTTTTTTTTTTTAATCATTGATTTCTAGTCTTATCATGTTATGACTGGAAAACATTCTCTCTCTCTCTTTTTTTTTTTTGGTCTTTTTGTCTTTTGAGGGCCACACCTGTGGCAAATGGAGGTTCCCAGGCTAGGGGTCGAATTGGAGCTGTAGCCACCAGCCTAGGTCAGGGCCACAACAACACAGGATCCAAGCCGTCCCTGCAACCTACACCACAGCTCACGGCAACACCAGATCCTTAACCTACTGACAAGGCCAGGGATCGAACCCACACCCTCATGGATGCTAGTCAGGTTCGTTATCACTGAGCCATGACAGGAACTCCAAAAGATCCATATTGATATGATTTCAATTTTCCTAAATTTACTGGGACTTGATTTGTGGCCCAGAATGTGATCTATCCTAGAGAATGTTCCACGTGCACCTGAGAAAAATGTGTAGTATGCTGCTTTTGGATGGAATGATCTATAAATATATAATAAACTGGCAATCTAGTAAGTAAAATATTTCTCTAAGTTGTGTGAACCACCCTAGTAAATTAATCAAACGCAAGGATGGGTTTGGGGGAACTTCTGGTTTACAGTAAGTTGGTCAGAAACACAGGTAAAAACCTGGACTTGTGATTGGCATCTGAGGTGGGGAAGAGGCAGTCTTGTGAGACTGAGCTCTTAACCCTGGGGAGCTGAGGCTACCTACAAGTTTATAGCATCAGAAATTATTTGAATTGGAGGACACTCCATTAGTGTCCAAGAGTTGCTTGCTAGTGTGTGGGAAACCTCCCTCCAATTACAATTGAGTGCAGAATTTTTCATTGGTGGCAGAGTCCTAAAAGGGAAAAATCCACTGTAAATGGATAGAGAAGAGAAAGTTACCAAACCAGCCAATGGGAAAAGGTTTTCAGAATGGACTCCAGAAGCACACCCACTAGTTTTTAAAATAGACCAGAATTTTACTGAGCAGAGAAGCAAGACCATTTAATTCTCAGGAAATGAGAAAAAAACTGGCACATGGAGACACAAAGTATGAGTCCAAGGATGGGAGAAAAGTCTTATATTAATAGAGCAGTGATCTCAAAACTTTAATCATGCCACTTACATTTCTGCTTTATTTATCACTGCCTGTGCTCGTGTTTGCTTAATACTCCATAATACTGCTTCAAAATTTAAAAAATATTTAAAATGAGACTCTGTATCACTAAAATGAATGGAATAACAGCCCATGTAAATAGAAAAACTTTTATTAAAATAAATCCAATAAAATTTTAATGGAATGGAATGCTTTCCAAAATGCTCCCATCTTTCAGTCTCTGGTGATGATCAGTGTCACACACTTCTCCCACCTCCCACCCTATATCTCTGTTTTTTGAGAGCTGAAAACTAGCCTTTGAAATCATATTTCAGCTCAAATGCCATTTCTTGCTAGCAAGACTACTTAAAACTAAGCTTTCTCTCCTCACACGTCTTCTTCTACAATGCAGTGAATTGCCCAAAAGTATCTTCCTTATCACCAGCAACATCATATTTCAGAAGAATTGAACTGGAGTATAAAGTATGTAAATCAGAAACAGGAATCTTCAAGAATAGCCTCAGAATTATTTAAGGGCTATTATTGTCCATGACCCTTTCTTTCTTGTTAAAGATGAAAAAAATCAGGAGTTTACTTATAAATCCTAAATGATTCTTCCTTCGTTTATATAGAATATATATTACACATTTTTAAAACCACTACCCTTTCCACTCTTTCACCTGATTTGAAAATATAGAGGCATGAATGTTGGAAATTTTCTGAAAATCACTGATATATTATTTATATTTTATTTTTAAGAAAAACTTCTCTTATTTGTTTCAAATTTAAATCTAAATCCACAATTGATGCTCATTGGGCCCATGAAATCTTTAGTTATTCTATATTCTCCACCTGAATTTTAACATGTATGAAAATAATAAGTACAAGGGAATGAGTAAAAGTCTAAAGAGCATATGTTATGTGAAAACACAGTAACAATACTTTATCTTTTGATATGAGCACATAAATGCTATTTAGTAAATGGTCTGATTAAGTTAGTGTTTTTATTAATGTCTGAGAAAAATTTCCCTCTACTGAAAAATATATTTATAAACTAATGTGACTAAGTTTTGCCACATGAAAAATAAACTATTTTCCCATTTCCAAGGAAAGAATACTTCAGACTCCTACAAGAAGAATTTCCCTCATTTCCAAGTCCAGCTTCTACAAATGAGGTACAAAAACATGAAAGAAGTGGGAAGTCTGAGTAAAGTTTTCTTGTCATCAAGATTTGGCAGGTTTTCATTAATGTCAAACCATTAAATAATGCATAGATATCAGTATAACAATATAGGAAATTTCCTTTAAGAAACCATAGTCAACCACGTGTTTGCACATGAACTTTACAGCTGACTACCCTCTACAGGCCATAGAATTTCAGATCTTTAGTTTTATTCAAATTTCCTATGGAGTGTTTAAGTGATGGATGTGTCTGGGACATTTTAACCAATCTTCCAGGCTCCATCTGCCAGGCCATCTGGATTCTGCATCCACAGAGCACTACTTGGTGAATGATTATACACATTGTTTTTTAAAAAAAGAAGAAAAGGAAAGGAAAGAAAGGAAAGGAAAGAAAACAGTGAATTGTAAAATAAATATAAATAAACTAAAATCATTTTTGCAGTCTTACATAAAAAAATTGAAAAGTAAGAAGGAAAAACAGATTTTCTTGTTTTTTTTTATCAGTCACATGAATTACAATAAGTAACTGACCTTTTTCCATAGATGTTTAAATGGCAGCTGTTATTACTACAGTATACCATTTGATCAAAAGCTCTCGAGTACAATAGTTTGTTTTGCAAAGGTCATGTTCCTTATATACTTGTGATTGTGTTCAAAAGGCTTACCAACTAAATATACAAGATTTTCATTGAGAATAAATTATATAACAGCTTCCAAATTAAATCTAAGCCAAGAAATCTATGGGGAATACTGTAAGAGAACTTTGAAAATCCATCTCACAGTTTATAAAGAATACCCTCTGAAAACAAGTTAACTTGAATTGATAGGAAATATAGGGGCTTGTATTAAATGATTTATTAAAATGACTTATATAGAAACAAGCTACAGGTTAAATCTTATGTGGTGCATAATATAAAAAAGTAAAAGTATTTAAATATATGAATATGCAGCTACTGGCAGAAAACAGGAAAGGAAAAGAGTTAGGGTCTTGCCACCATGTTTCCAATATCAGGTCCTTTCTTTTATTTATTAAAGTATAGTTGATTTACAATGTTGAACAACTTTATGCTGACAGAAAAGTGAACCAAAAAAAAAGAAAAAGAAGTGCAACATTCTTTTCCTCATATTATTTCATTCTTTTTCTCATGTTATCTTCCATCACGTTCTATCCCAAGAGACTGGACAGAGTTCCTTGTGCTGTACAGCAGGACCTCATTTCTTATCTATTCTAAATGCAATAGTTTGCATCTACTAACCCCAAACTCCCAGTCCACCCACTCCTTTCTCCCTCCCCCTTAGCAACCACAAGTCTATTCTCTGTATCTATGAGTCTGTTTCTCTTTTGTAGATAGGTTCATTTGTGCCATATTTTAGATTCCACATATAAGTGATGTCATATGGTATTTGTCATTTTTCTGACTTACTTCACTTAGTATAAAAATCTCTAGTTGCATCCACGTTGCTGTAAATGACATTATTTTATTATTTTTATGGCTAAGTGGTATTCCATTGTATATATGTACTTTCTTAATTCTGTTATTGAGAAGAAAGTCTCAACACCTGTAGTTCGTATCAACACAAGAATGATAAAGTCTGAAATAAATTGTGTAGGTAACACTAACTGGTCTTTCTAGAAACCAGTTTTGTTTTATTTCGTCAGGTGTATGGAGGTATAACTTTCATAGGATAAAATTCTTCCTTTCAAAGTGTACAATTTGGACAGTTTTAGCAAATATAAACACAGTTATGTAATAACCACGATGATCAACATTAGTCATTTTCATCAACATATAAAGTCCCCATCTGCCCCTTTGCTGTCAATTCTCTTTCCACTCTAGCTGTTTGAGCCATTTCATACTATGTTCCCTAGTTCTGTCTCTTCTAAAATGTCATATAAATGAAAATATTCAATGTAGTCTTTGTCCCTGACTTCTGTCATTAATTGCAATGCTTTGGAGATTAATCCAAAGTCTTGTATGTATGAATAGCTTGTTCTTTTTTATTGCTAAGTACTATTCCTAAATAGATGCACCACAAATTGTGTATTCATTGCCCACTTGATGGACATTTAGAGAGTTTCTAGTTTGGAGTGAGTAGTTGTCATAAACATTTGTATATAAGTCTTTGGTCATAATTAATCGAAAAGCAGGATGACAGCATCACATGATAAGCATACATTTAACTTTATAAGAAACTGCCAAGTTCTTTCCCAGTGTGGCTATATGTACCATTTTTTATTCTCAGCTGCAATTCATGAAATTTTCAGTAACTCCCACACCCTTATCAGCATTCGATAGTCTCATTGTTTTTAAATGTTAGCCATTCTACCGGAGGTGGAATACCAATCAAAATCCCAGGCTTTTTTTTTTTTTTAGGTAATTGGCAACTTCATTCTGAATTTTATAGATCAGAATGTATTCACTAGAATTGCCAAAACAACTTTGAAAGAGAAAAATGAAGTTGGAGGATACATATTTCTTGATTTCAAGATTGCAAAAATTAATATTTTGTGATTTTGGTTTAAGAACAACCACATAGATCAATGAAACATAACAGAGAATCAAGAAACAGACCTACAAAAGTATATTTAATTAATTTGACAAAGATGCCAAAGGAACTTAATGAGGAAAGGATAGTCTTTCATCATGTGATCCTGAAATAATATTTTTAAAAAGTATAATTCTTCTCTCAAACCATAAATTTATTCATTTGTTATATTCATTTATTCATAGGTTAGAGATCTATATGTAAGAGCAAAAATATTAAAATTTTCCAAAAGAAAATATGTAATAAAACTTTGTGCCCTTAGATTAGGCAAAGACTACTTAAACAGGACACAAAAAATATGAAACCTGCTCTGGTGCAGCAGGTTACGGGTCCGGCATTGAAGCTCAGATTCAATCTCTGGCCCATCTCTGCCATGGGTGGAGACTTAAAAAAAAAAAAAAGGTACACTTAAAACAGTGTGAAGAGAGCAAAGAGTTGAAAGAATATTTCCAAAATACATGTGTGATAACAACTTGGATCCAAAATATATGACGAACTCTTGTACTTCAATAATAAGACAAATAAATCAATAAAAATATTGGCAAAATATATGCACATCTCTTCAGCAAAGATGGAAAACAGATTGCAAATAAGCAATCTTCAACATCATAGCTTTAAGGAAATGCAAGTTAAAACCACCAAAATACCATTAAATTTTTTTTAATTTAAAAATATCTGGGGAAGAATTTAGATCAAGATAAGATTTTTAGTATATTGTAAATAAAACGTAGATTAAAACATTTTTGGAGAAGAACAGATTTGTATCATTAATATACCACATAATCATCTGTAAACATAATTAAAACACATGGAATATTTTTAATGCAGTTTTTTTTTGTTGTTGTTGTCTTTTTGCCTTTATGTAGAGCCGTACCTGTGGCATGTGGAGGTTCCCAGGCTAGGGGTCTAACAGGAGCTGAAGCTGACAGCCTTCGCCACAGCCACAGCAGCGCAGGACCCGAGCCGCGTCTGAGACCTACACCACGCTCACGGCAACGCCGGATCCTTAACCCACTGAGCAATGCCAGGGATCGAACCTGCAACCTCACCGTTCTTAGTCGGATTCGTTAACCACTGAGCCACGACGGGAACTCCCTAATGCAGATTTTGAAAGGATACTTTAGATGCTTTCTATTTCTAATTTTCTTTTTTTTGATAGATTTTAAATTAGACAGTGTTTACACTTCAAAATGGTCAATTCTAGAGTCAGTTTCAAGTTCTATGCTTAGTTCTTATAGTATTAGTTTTTATTATTTAAAAGAAATACAATTGATCTTGAAAAATTTACAGGAGAGAAACAGAGTGAAAATAAAGTAAAAATTCCAAATAATAGGTTAAATGTCAACTAACAAAGAAAAATTGTCTTTCTAGCAATTTTAGCTTGCATTTTTAATAATGAAGTTAAATATTTTTCTCATAGATGTACTTACAAAATTTCTTCTGCGAAGTGTCAGCCTTTTTTCTGTTGTAAGTTTGGTGAATACTTCTGTTTTTTTCTTTGCCACAATTCCCTTTGACAGATTATCCTAAAGCAAAAGAGTTCTTATGTTCATCATTATAGAACAGTTAATCTTCAGTCATAATTATAATCATTCTAGAGTTTTGGCTACATGATGCCAAAACATCTGGCTGAAAAGCAAAAGCTAAAACAAGCTTTAATGGGTTGAATTAAACACATTTCAATACAGCCTGTAGAACTGAGTGCTGTTTAAATATGCTGAGGGTGAATTATATTAAATCAATTTTTTACTTTTTAATTCAATATTTTTAGTTGCAAGATACACATAAAATTTCTTTGCATTTTTTATGATAAACATAAAGTTTTTTGTTCAAATATTTAGGAGGTTTCTTTAAAGTTGTAATCTTTGCAACCAAAAATATAGTGCAGATACATGATATATGGTTAGATATGATTAACTATGTCATGGATTTTATAAATCTAAAAGATCCCCAGTTTTGTAAATATAAATCACAAATTTGACTTTTATACTTTTATTCCTAACCAAGGAGTAACGAGAACTGGGTTTGCACTTAAACCTTTGAAATGATCATATGTTGTTTTATTACAGTCACATGAATTGTCCAGAATAGGCAAATCCATAGAGACAGGTAGTATTTAAATTATTGCCAGGAGATGGAGGTATAAGGGAATTAGGGGTGACTGCTAATTGATATGTTTTATTTTTTTCATTTTTAAAATTTTATTGAAGTATAGTTGATTTATAATGCTGTGATAATTTTTGCTATACAACAATGTTGTTCAGTATACATATACACATATCTATCCTTTTACAGCTTCTTTTCCCATACAGGTTATCACAGAATATTGCAGGTTACAGTGGCCTGTGCTATACACCAGGACCCAACTGACCCTCTATTCCTTCAATGTATCTCTTCAAATCATGGTTTTCTCTGGATATAGGCCCAGGAATGGGATTGCTAGATCATATGATAATTCTATTTTCAATTTTTTGAGGAATTTATGTATGGTTTTCCACAGGGCTTATAACCATTTTACATCCCACCAACAGTATAGGAGGGTTCCCTTTTCTCCACATCCACTTCAGCATTTATTGTTTGTAGACTTTTTGATGATGACCATACTATTGGTATGAGGTAATGCCTCAATGTAGTTTTGAGTTGTATTACTCCGATAATTAGTGGTGTTGAGCATATTTTCATATATTTTTTTTTTTGGCCATCTCTTTATCTTCTTTGGACTAATGTCTATTTAGAGCTGCCCATTTTTGGGTTGGGTTGTTTGGGTTTTTTTGATATTGAGCTGCATGAGTTGGTATATTCTGAAGATTAATCCCCTGTCAGTCACTTAATTTGCAAATATTTTCTCCCATTCTGTGGTTGTCTTTTCATTTTCTTTATGATTTCCTTTGCTGTGCAAAAACTTTTAAATCTAATTAGGTCCAATTTGTTAATTTCTGTTTTTTATTTTTCACTACTCTAGGAGGTGGGTCTGAAAATATAACTCTGCAGTTATGTCAGAGTGTTCTGCCTATCATTTCCTATGAGTTTTATATTATCCAGTCTTACATTTAAGTCTTTAATCCATTTTGCGTTCATCTTTGTGTATGGTATTGGTGTCCAATTTCATTCTTTTACATGTAGTTGTCCAATTTTCCCAGCACCATTTATTGAAGAAACTTTCTTTTCTCCATCAAATATTCTTGCCTCTTTTGTTATAATTTAGTTGAACAGGGGTTAGTAGGTTTATTTCTAGGCTTTTTTTCCTGTTCCATTGTTCTATATTTCTGTTTTTGTGCCAATACCACAGTGTTTTGATGACTGTAGCTTTGTAGTAGGGTCTGAAGTTAGAGAAACAGGTACAAGATTTCTCCAAGGGATGATGAAAATATTTTAAAGTTAGATAGTGGTTATGTTCACATGACTCTGTAAATAATTTAAAACTACTGGATTGTACACCTAAAAAGATGAATTTTATGTATATAAATATCTCAAGAAATATTGTAAAAATACATGAAGAAAATGGGAACTGCAAAGAGAAGCACACAAATCCAGAATTATGCTCAGGGACTTCAGTATCCTTCTATAACTAAGTAATAGAACAAGACAGAAAAATAATAATGACATCAAAAAATTGAATAACACTATCAATAACCTCACCTAACTGACATTTATAGAATATTCCACATTTAAAAGAATACATTCTTTTCAAGACCACATGGTACATTTACCAAAAAAGGCCAAGGTCAACAACTTGAATGAAATGGACGAATTGCTTGAGAAAAACAAATTAAAAGTTATCACCTAAGAAAAACTAGATTACTTAAACAGCCCTATATCTACTAAAGAAATTAGAGTTAAAATCCTTCCCACAAAGAATCCTTTATGATTACATATTTTTACTGAATTATATCAATTATTTAAAAAAGAAATAGTACCAATTCGAAACAAAATCTTCCAGAAAACTAGGAAAGTGCTTCCCAATTTATTCAGTGAGGCCAGGATTATGACAATGCCTAAACAAAACAAGACAAAAAAGACATATAAAGAAAAGACTATAAATGGAAATCCATCAGGTGCATTAATGAAAAAATTCTTTGACAATGTTCTTAACAGAAATTCTTAACCAAAATATAGTTTAAGAAATTATAAACTCTAACCTACTGGGGTTTATCTCAGTAATGCAAACTTGGCTTAACTTCTGAAAATTCATCCATGAAATTCATTATATTAACAGAATAAAAAGGGAAAAATACTAATATTTCAAAATATGTAGAAAAAAACATTTTACAAATTTCAATATCTCTCAACGAACTATACAGGCATGTAACTGAGTTCCAGTTAATGAATAGGACGGAAAGTCTTGGAGCATCCAAAAAAGTTTTCCCAGAGTTCTCATTGTGGCTCAGCGGAAACAAATATGAGTAGTATCTGCAAGGATGCAGGTTCTATCCCTGGCCTCACCCAGTAGGTTAAGGATCCGGTGTTGCTGTGAGCTGTGGTATAGTTCGCAGACACAGCTCATATCTGGCATTGCTGTGGCTGTGTGGCATAGTCCGGCAGCTACAGCTCCGATTTGACCCCTAGCCTGGAAACCTCCATATGCCGTGGTGCAGCTCTAAAAAGGAAAAAAAAAGTCCCCCCCCCGATTAAATATGGAAAACAAACAATGGGTCAATAGGGATAATATAATAGCCCCTTTTCGGTCTCCAAATATTGCCACATAAATGTAAAATTGAACAGATATACTCAAAGGGGAGAGGATTACACCAAGTTGCTAAGGATGGTAAAGTAAAAACACCAAAATAACTAGATTTCAGGGAATTCACCAGACTTTTGAATTAACCAACCCTAGAAGTTCCTTACTCCTCATACCTTATTACAAGAGAAAATAATTTTGTCATAGTTTAAACGAGTTGACTTGGGATTTTTAAGCACATTAAATATACAGCGTTAGATGTCACTATAAAATGGCTAATACAGTTTGAAAACTATCCTGTCACTAAATAAATTTGTTGATGTTGGTGTTGCTGTCATCGTCGTCTTTTTAGGGCTGCACGAGCACATGGAAGTTCCCAGCCTAGGGGTCAAACCAGAGCTGTAGTTGCTGGCCTACACCACAGCCACAGCAATCTTGGATTAAGGATCCAAGCGAAGTCAGGGATTGAACGCGTTTCCTTTTGGATACTAGATGAGTTCATTACCACTGAGTCACAACAGGAAGTCCTTTTTTTTTCTTTACTATTAGTCTTGATCTAAGTTTCACATGATTTTTATCCTCATTGTTGTACTTTTTAAAATTATCTCTTCTTACAGGAAAGCAGCCAAATCTCCATGTTGCGGGTGTGCAAAGTGTGATGTATTAGCATATATACAAGTGTGTATTCCTCACTGATTGGACAAGAAAGAAGAGCAGACAGAATAACCAAGTATGTGATGGCATATTCCTTGGCTCTACATGATTTTTTTCCTTCTTTTCTCCCCTCTCTGCCTTACCTCCTCACACACATACAAAGATACACAGATTCCCCTTTTGTACCCATGGTGTTTTACTTCCAGAGGATACAGGCATGGAGGTTGGCCCAGACGTACAGTAGTCTCACAGAATTGGAACACATTAGCTACGCAAACTCTTTTCTTAAAAATAGTTTTAATGTGATGTCTGTTCTGTTGCCATATATCAGTTTAGCCTTCCATTCTCTTGGCCCCTATATTGGTGTGTGTGTGTGTGTGTGTGTGTGTGCATGTGTGTGTGAGTGCATGTGTGTGTGTCCATCAATCTAGGGTTGGAAAGGAAGATGTCTTTTCTGTGTCCGCTGTCAGTCCTCATTCACACCCACCTCATACTCTCGTGAAAAAGGAACGTGTTACTTGATTCAAATGCCAGATCTGTGGGATGACTTAGTATTTACAAATAAGCAGACCATATCATGAAAAACAAATCAAAGATCTCTGAACTAGTAGAAGGTCAACCGTCCATAAAATTATGAGCACTGGAGGTGGATGGCAGGAGGTGAAATTTCGTCACTGAAGTTATTAAAACTAGTAGAAACTTTAAGCTCACACCAAATTAACGGAAATGTAAACACAATGGTTAGCTGCTAACTTATTAAAAAGGCACAGGGAGGAGAAAGACTTGTGGAAAGAAGTCCAATAATTATCCACAAAAATAATTAAACTCATTTGTGACATTCCCCATAATAATATACCCCCATCATGCTTCCCAAGAGGTTAGTTTGGCTTCCGCTATTAGATTAGCAAAATGGAATAACTTTCCCTAAAGGTGGTATGAACTATTGATATAGAACCCCAGGAACAGGGAAATATAGATTAGTTTGGAGTAATATCTAATCTCTCTTGTACTTTTTGCCAAAATACATTCGCTAGCAACCCAGTCAAAAAGCTCTCAAGAATGTCCATGGCTTTGAGTGAATAATTATGTCTAAGTTGCACATGGAGTAAAAAAGTCAATCAAATAGAGTGTTATTCCCTAAAAGAATACCTGCAATTTTGACTGAAATTAGACCTCCCATCAGCCTGGTTGGAGAACAATTTTTAGCTGCTCTCTCCTTTGGCAACCTCAACTAAAACAAATTTTAGACTTGCTGGGAGTTTATATTCAGACTGTAAAGCACACCACCATCATAAAAAGTACTTGATAACATAAGAAAGTATTTAATAAAATAATTATTCAAATGTCAGTAATAAAATAGAATTACTTATTATCTTCCACATCCCGAGTCATTTTATCCATGGTATCAACTAGCCATAATCACCTACAGAACAATCACCAGTAAAATATAGGAACACAGTTAGTTCACCAGTACGCAAATGACGTCCACCCAATGCATCTCCGCTTATTGAGAATAACAGGAAAAATGGCTAAAATGTGAACAAATGCTAAATGGGAAGAAAAATGCTTTTGCAAGATGCCAGGTGAATGGAACACAGCCTTGGTCCTCCTCTACTACCTTCAGAAAAGATAAAACCCTATCTTGGATTTGCTCTGTGTAATTTCTTCATGCTCATGCACATTCTTTTCTGTACGGCTCTTATATTCCATAATTAAAATATAATAATCTTCTGGTCCCTCAAGTAAATGTTTTCAGGTGTGACCGAATTATAAGAAATAAAAGATGGAATAGACTATCTCTGATTCCAATAATATGGCTGCACATTCGTGTACTGTGCATGATAGGACATTATCATGAACTAATACTGAGTTATGTGAACAAACCTGAGTCTAAATACACTTGCCTAGCTCTTACTAGCCTTTACCAGCCACATATCCAGCAGGATTCAATACCCATATTCTAAAAGGGATATAGACATGCTTCTGGCAATTCTAGTGATACAGCTCATCTGGAAAGCCTTATAGACCTTAGAAACCTTGGGAACATCTGCCTTGGAAATACCCACCAAATGTTCCTGTCGCAAGATCAAACCTCTTTGTAATTAACCAATTCTGTCTGTCTCTCTAGCATTCATTCCTACTTCTCCCCATAACTGCCTCCAGTTTCTAGCTTTCCATTCATGTTGACTAAGTAGAGCCCCCTTAGCCCCAGGGCAGGACACAAGCATGATCAAAGGCAATCAGTGGTTTCTATTTCTGTAGCAGCTAGACACCCAATAAAACAGATGGCACACTCCAGTCAGGACAAATTGGGGAGGGCTTATTTACAGACTGGCTACAAAGGGTATATAGGGTATAGAGGAACCATAAGGGGAAATGTGAAAATCCAAGTTCATTGGCACTGCTACCATCCATAGACTCAAAGAATCTGGAGAGGAGGAAATTAAATGAACTGAAAGCAGAGAGAGTCATGTAGAGTTAGGATCTGCGGGCTTTTGGGGAAACTCAAAGTGACCCCAGATGGGGAAATAAAGGGGTGATTATTCTGACCCATTCGATTCCATGCCTGAGATTTCCAGCTAAGACCCCATGCTGGCTGAGCTCAAACCTGGGCTGGAGGGACAGGAGCCTGCTGATCATAATCAATGTAGGTTGGTCTCCTAGAGCTGACAGCCAGGTGGACAGGAGATCTGGAAAGCCGAGAGAAATGGCCCATGTGATCTTCCCAGCCACAGTGGTGGGAAAGGACAGTAGGAACCCACCACCTAACTACATACTGTGATGTAGTGAGCACCGAGCTGTGGGCCTAGCCAGGGACTCAGAGAATAAAGTCAGTCCATGACAGGCAGAGCCCAGGGATGGATCCAGGTGACATTATATGAGTCCTGATCATATCACACCAAAGGACAGATCTTTCTACCCCAAATGCTTTTGTATTACATGAGCCAATTTGGATAGTTTTGTTGCTACTTTCAACTGGAAGAGCCCTAACTGATACACTCTTAGCCATCACTGAGAGTCAGATTCAAATTCCAGTTCACACACCTTTTTTGGCTGCCAAAATTCAGACCACTAAAGATCACTCTTTGCTCTAGTTAGTACCCCCCAAGCCTTACCCAAACTTAGCCATCTCCCAGCCTCACCAGAAGCTCACCTTTAAGTCTGTGCATTTTGGTGGACTAATCCCCTTTCAAAATTTTTTTTAAAAAAACATGAGTTTTCATTGTGGCTCAGTGGGTTCAGAACGCGACAGAGTGTCCATGAGGATTTGGGTTCGATCCCTGGTTTAAGGATTTGGCATTGCCATAAACTGTGGCATAGGTTACAGATGCAGCTCAGATCTGGTGTTGCTATGGCTGTGGCACAGACCTCAGCTGCTGCTCTGATTCCACCCCTTGCACATGAACTACCATACGCAGCAGGTGCAGCCATGAAAAGAGAAAAACAAACAAAAAAATTTGCAAAGACTTTAAAAGATTATTTTTTATAATCTAGACATATTTGTTTTCAATGTTTTTTACTAAACCCTCACCGATAGACAGTTGACCAAAACTCTCAGCGCTTACCTGACATTTTTTTCCTTAACTGCAGTGTCACTGCCAGTTGTGAAATGCATCAGAAGTAATTGGTTCTAAATATAAGAGCACTAACTTTTGTGAATTTTTTTCTGAGAGATGGTTTAATATTAACCCGGCAGTAATGACGCACTCACTCATTTGCATCTAGTATACTTTTTACAGCAGGAGAGGAAAGAGATGGCATTAGAGTTATAGCATACAAGGGAGAACTTGATATTCGGGGAATTTTGGTGAAAATTTGTGTGTATTAATTATAAATCGGTGTGTAACAAATTACCTCCAAGGCTCACAGCTTTAGACGAGCATTTATCGTATCAAACATATTCTGAAGGCCATAAATTCAAAAGTGACTTAGCCTGGTGGTTTTGGCTCATAGTTTCTCAGGAGGTATAGTTGTTGGCTGCAGAAATCATCATCTCAGGCTTGATTGGGGCTGGAAAAGTGGCTTCCAGACTCATCACATGGGCTGGTGGCCTTAGTCTCTCACTAAATATTGCTAAGAAATTTGAACTCATCATTATGTCGGCCTCTCCATAGGTCGCTTAGAGCACTGCATGTGTTTCTCTCGGAATGAGCAAGCAATCAGAAAGAGACAGAGAGAGAAAAATAATGCAAAAACAAGAAAAAAATCACAGCCCAAATGGAAGGCACACCCTTTTACACCCTGATTTTGGAAGTTTCCTGATGCCCAAAAGGGTGTGGGTATCAGGAGGGGTGACCACTGAGAGCCATCCTCTTGGAACTGGCTTTCACTATATGTGATGGAGAAGGAGGCAGGAATTAGGAGCAGGAAAGAAGAGTCTTCAGATTATGCTGCTGATCCAGAACCTATGAAAAGAAAGAAGGAAGAATGGGGGAAGCCTGGATAAAGAAGATGTGGTATATTTATACAATGGGATATTACTCAGGCTTAAAAATAATGGAAAACTTCCATTTGCACTAACATGGATGGACCTGGAAAATACATTCTAAATGAAGTAAGCCAGACAGAGAAAGACAAATACCGTATGATATCCCTTATATCATATGGAATCTTTAAAAAATTCTACAAATGAACATATATGTAAAACAGAAATAGACCCATAGACATAGAAAACAAACAAGGTTACCAAAGGGAAAAGGGGGGAAGGATAAATTAGAAGTTTAGGATTAACATATACACACACTAATATATATAAAATAGATAACCAACAAGGAACTGCTCATGAGACTACACTCATTATTCTGAAGTAACCTAAATTTCCCGATTCTTAGATTATTAGGTTAGATATTTAAACTGAATCTAACCTAAAACTAACACAACATTGTAAATACACTGTACTTCATATTTTAAAGGGGGAAAAAAAAAAGAATGGGATAATGAGAACCTCAAAGAGCTGAGCAATATTGAGAAGATTTTATCCAAGCTGAAGGAGAGTGTCCAGGGCAAAGTTGTCACTTGGAAGAATCTTGCGCTGGGAATGATGACTAGATTACAGTACACTGATGTGCTCAGTAAATGGCTGTAAGGAACTTGGGAGAAGCATGAACTGGCGTAAATATCATGCTGAATCCAAAGATGTAACTATTGGAATCTGTCAATCTGTGAGGCTCCCTATAGCAGTTTCTCTCTAAGGGAGCCTCAGAGTGTCTCCATGGTTTTTATGCCATGAATTATGTTCTACATTTGGGCATATTCATTATGGGTATTACTGTAAGACAAAGAAGGAACCACTGCCAATGAACACCCATATCTGGCAGCTGTACAAAACCAAATGCCTTCAGTATCCAGGCAAGGAACAGAGATGAGTGAATCAACTGAGCTGATCCAGGGGAGCTGGAGAATGCATGCCCATCAAAAGGGGTAGCTCACATATATCAGTTCTATCTGGAAGTTTCTAAGTGGACATGTCAGCCTTCCAGTCCCAGATTTTTTAATTTTTTTTTTAAAAATTCAAAAACCAGAAATTTTTTGATGAACTCTTGTGAATTTTAAATATCACTAAAAATTCAACTTAAAAAACCAAGAAGCCCAATAAATGTGTTTAAATATAGTGGTTGGCTGGTGGATGCCATTTTGTAAATCTTATTATCAGTAGTGCAGAGGAGTGTACTACAAAATAAATCTCTTGTCATTCAGACATATAAGTTCACCTAAAGAAAAACTACAACTAGATCCAGTCAAGGTTAATTTCTTCCTTTAATATTATAGAATTGTGGATGGCAACCAGTATCTTTCTATGTAGAAATCTGTATTTTTACTCTTAAAAAAACCATTTGCAGGTTTCCAGTGTAATTTTTAAAAACTAATTCGAAGTGTATAATTTTGCTATTTTATTCTTTCTAAGGTATTGTACTTCCTGGGATATATTTAGCTTTAACTTATTGCTTTTTTAAAATGTCACTTTTAATTCTTTCACTTCTTTTAGAAATTACATATGTATTGCAAGTTAAGGTGGAAGATTTAAATATTTTAATAATGACCAGTGATACACACTTATTTGCATGAACATTCACAATAAAATGCGTGTATTGTGGGTGATTGGTCTTCATCATAGAAAATTAAGGAAACTAAAACTTTTTACATTTGTTTATTTTACAAAGAAGAGAAACCCACAAATCTATCTTCCTCCAAATTTCACAGACTTTCTTAATTTATTTTTAATAAACATATTCAAATGCTGTGGTTCAAAGGAAGGTTAGAGAACCCACTGGGATTTACCTCCACACACAGTTTTCTCTGAGCCGTAATTCACTTCCTTTGAAGTGGAACTAATTCCATACCTATACCCAACCAGTATCTCTAACAAACACAAATGTTAACTAAAAGAAGAATTAACATGCTTCTCTTACTCATTCAAAGCTTCTGAATTTTCCTGACCATTATTTGTAAGAGTACAATAAAATCATAGGTTTGATTTTTAAAGATTTTAAATTATTCCACATCACAGTTTCCCATGAGATATGCATAAGCTAAGCAGATCATCCAAATGTCAATACACTTTATTATACAAGATTATATTTAGAAGCCCATTCAATAATACCATCATCAGACTCATTGAAAAAGTTCATGGTAACAGGTACATGTTTTCAAAATTCTGCTTTTACATGAAAGACTGAATTTTATCATTAGCGCTAGTAAATTGTTTTCCTTACAGAGCTAGCTCATTTTGTTCACGTCAGAAAAACTATCTACCAAATATTCAAATCTGAGCATGCAGAGTTTGTCTGCTTGTCATTCTCTCAAGGAAAAGTGGTGTTCCATGAATAAAATGTCCAACTGGGTTGACAACTCAGCTGCACAAGAGCTTTTCCTTGAGAAAAACATCATAATTTTGGTACACAACAGAAATACTTCATACCTATTTCCTATTTTACACATATAAACTTGAAAAGACATATGATTGAGAATTGATATTTAATAAAATTTATATTTGGCATTTCCTCCTCAACGACATTCTTAAGTGAAGCTGCTTTTTTTCCCTTCTTAATTAGTACCACTTTGGTTATGCTAAGTTGCCCAAAGTTTTTCTCATCAATGGTTTTGTACCATCAACAAATATCATCACAGATAAAAGGACAAATAATGTCAAGTATTATTCTGAAAACAACAGTTTTTATTCATGGATCTGAAAGAATTTCAAAGGCCCCAAAGTCTTCACAGACCACATTTTGAGAACCATTAGTGCAGATTTATTTTATTTTATTAATTTATAAGAATGATCTAAGTGTATTGAGTTTAGGCAAATGTTGGTAACTTATTCATTCTAATCTTTGTTATTCTTCATGAAAGATATAACTAAGATTTTAAGATACACTATCCAGTTTTAACCCTATACAACAGACTTATTTAGTGTACATTAATTACTACAGTGTAGTTACATTATGTGAAATCTACACACAGTGTAGGTACCATTTATCCAAAAGTTGGATTACATCCTTCTTGGAACACAGTGACACAATCTAAATTCAAAACAACTGCTATCACAAAGTCATACCTGCTCATTTAGAAGAAATGCTTGGAGCTGCCCAATGAAGCATCGTTCCAAAACCAGCAGAGTGCACTGTGCGTAACTAAGATTATCGGTTTAAGGGTTTTCCTTGGCAATATGGAAATCATTGCATTTTGATGCAAATGGGAAAATAAAGGATTTCCTTACGAAATCTTTAGACTCAACTATAATTAAATGTACTTCCTGCAAGCTTAAAGTATAGAATGAGATATAGTATAGCATAAAGGCTAAAGATGATACCGTAAAGATCAAAGATGGAGCCAAATGAGCCAGGGTCAAGTCCCACCACTTTCTACATGAGCGTTAGGACATCTGTGAAATGGGGATAGTAATGGCACTTCCTCACATTATTAGTAGTGACCACTATTATTAATAATTAAATAGTTTTTGAAAGACAAAATGAATTAATATGTATAAAGTTCTCAGAACAGTGCCTGGAATAGTAAGCAATAAATATTTTAATTTTAGTTTTAGTAAGAATTGTGAAAGACTGCAATGAACAAAAAGAAAGATTACCAGTTGTCCTCTTAGTCCACACCTTTAAAATATGTCAGTCTTTACTTGTCATTAAGCTTATTTTACAGCTTTAGAAATTGCAGAAAATAAACAGTATTGCAAAAGATTCTGGTGAGGCAGAAAAAAAAACAGATTATTGTCCTGTGGATACTGACTGATTTTACAATTCTGTGTAAATTAATTTCAGCTTTCCAGCTGCCTATATGAGTACATGTTCTTTGAATTTTCCTTTGAGCAGGTTGGAAAGTCTTTCTTGGTACTTCATTAATTAATGAATTATAAAATCTGTGATGACTTCATTTTATATTTGTACGAGCATCACAATTTTAGCATTTTAAAAATTATTATTTAACTCATTTTAACTTTTGCAAAGAAATGTGATACTAATTAAAAGGGGAAATGTGCTATGAGGAGAATTAATATAATTTTGGAGCCTGGCAGGACCAGGTGGCACAGCTTATTGGCAAAGATATTGGAAAGGCTCAGAAAGCATAATGTTAAAAACATGGGTTTAAGTTATTAAATCAAAGGCAATCAGTTTAAACAATTCATGACTGAAAAAGGCAGGGAAGAGAATACAGTATTTTTTAAAATTAGTTTTTAATTGACAGTGGTTAAATATTTTATTTTAGGTTTAGTTATTCAGAATATTTACTTAGGTAGAAACTCATTTCTTGCCAAAACTACTTGTATAAATGACTGTCTACAAAGATCCAAAGAAAAAAATTCTCTCTCCTGCTCTGTCGCTGTAATTTAAGTTGGGTTTTCTGTTCAAGGGATAATTCTGGAACTGGAAGCAGTAAATCAATTGTTTCCATCTCACTCCTATTTTACAGACAGCCTAAAATTTCCCTGAACTACCACACTGAATTTATGATCCACTATATAATGGCATCTCATTTATTTATTTTTTTTTAATTTTTGGCTTTTTAGGGCCACACCTGCATCATATGTAAGTTCCCAAGCTAGGGGTCAAATCAGAGTTACAGCTGCCGGCCTGAGCCACAGCCACAGCAATGCAGAATCTGAGCCGTGTCTGTGACCTATACCACAGATCAGGCAACGCCAGATCCTTAACCCACTGGGCAAGGCCAGGGATCAAACCTGCATCCTCATGGACCTAGTCAGGTTCATTAACTGCTGAGCCATGAAGGGAACTCCAGGTGCCACTTTCTTTATTTCTTCAAATTTATTAAACACAGCGAATTTCCTATTTTATAGCAAGGACTCAATAACCAGCTTTTCTTTCCTGCCATTGCTTTATGCCAGGGAGCAACTTAATCATGTCCTCCTAGCAATATGAGAAGAGAAACCTTATACATCTGTATGGCAGAATCAAGCTGCAAAGCAAAGTGGAGTGTTTGCCCATACATTTCTCCAGCTATTACAGAACTGGAAAATATTAATACAGATTTGTACCCTCATGCCAGTTTTCTAACCGCAATATAGAAAGTAGAAGTAAAACTAAAACCTGCTGGAGAACTAGTGTTTAATCATCATAAAATTCAGTGCTTCCCAAATGACCAGTAATTTCATACAGTGCTTTTGAAAAGTAGCTTAATTCCTGGCATCCTGGAGTGAGTGAATTCAAATGATCTCTAATTGTAGACCACTTGGACTGGCCAAAAGACTCTACAGATCAAACTCAACCATTCCTGCTTATTAACTACCAATAAAAGAGTCAGAGGGAATCAGACAGAGGATGAGGGAAAAGAAATCCTTGTTTTTGATGAGATGCTAAAGAGGCAATGTGGAGTTTTCACTGAACTATAAAATCATCTTAAAAACAAAGCTTTGTTTATCACCCTCTGATTATAAATTATGCAAGTTTGCTGCCAGTGAAGCAGTCTTAACCACCTGGGGCACTCTTACAGGCAACAGTGGAGAAATGCTGTAAGAAAGAGAAAGAGGGCTACTCCAGGCAGCCTTGGGTACAGGAGGCCCTAAACCTATGAACTAGGAATTAGAGTGAATTCCAGAAGCCTGTACTGCTTCCACAAGCTCACTCTAGTTTCAAGTCACTAAACTCATTCAGACATTTCTTCATTCATTTCACCTTTTCTCTAACTGTGCTTCAGTTGCTGGATTTATTTCAATTTGCTGAGGGTTAATGTTTGGCTTATGGGTAAGAAAATAATACCTACCTTTTTAAAAAATTTTATAAGAAAAGAGACTTCCCTTTATGGCTCAGCAGTAACAAAACTGACTAGTACCCATGAAGGCACAGGTTCAGTCCCTGGCCCTGCTCAGTGGGTTAAGGATCCAGCATTGCCATGAGCTGTGGCGTAAGTAGAAGATGCAGTTTGGACTCCACTTTTTGTGGCTGCAGCATTCACCAGCAGTTGCAGTTCCAACTGGGAACTTCCATATTCCAAAGGCACAGCCCTAAAAAGACCAAAGAAAAAGGAATAGGAAAAGGAAAAGATGGTGTTTTTCCTCTGAACAAATTGTATTTTGAGTCATCAGGGAAGAATGAGTTGTCTTTACAAAAGTAAATTAAAAATTATTTCAAGACTACTAACAAAACAACTTTTTGGCCCTATATGCCTAACCTTTCACTACATTTAAAACTAAACCAAATCTCCTAAACATAATGTATCTCAGTAAAATAACATCTGCCTTGAATTCTTTTGGGGGTTGTGATGAGAATAAAGTACAAAATCTGGCTAAAGTCCATATACTTATAGTTTAACTGTGACAATTACATGAATCAAATAGTAACACAAAAGATTATATTGGGTTTTTACATGAAGTTTACATTTAATGTAAAATATACCCCCATGCTTTTGTTTCAAACCTATAGTTATTTAATGAGTGAAATAAGATATTTGAAGATGTTTGATTATTCTATATTATCACTAAGAAAGCTTTTATTAATTCGGTAAGTTCAGGTTCAATTCCTTTCACCCAGTTGCTAAAGTCACGATAACAGGAAATGCAAAGAGCAATGAGATTTTTTTTAATGTGATGTTAATTCTGGCATGCTATCTTCTGATCTTTCACAGGTCAAGTCTGGAAAGCAGAAATCTCCTTCTGCCCCAGCAAAATACTTTCTTTATTCATGACTTTGAAAAATGCCAAGATCAAAATGGGGTGTATTCAATTCAATTCAATTTGTTCAAGTGGACAGAAAAGATGTTCTTTCATTCAAATGACAAGGACATTTGATCCAGAAAAGCTGTACTATTTTGTTCTTGAAGAAGGGCACACACCTCACTTGATGAATTCTGTTTTGAAAATTTCTTTGTTGATCAGTTTGTTAATAGCCTGCTCCAAATAACAGCATAAAAAACGAGACAATTAACAAGTCTTTGTCCAAAGAGGAAAAAGATGCATTTCATTAGCAACAGCCAATTAGCATAAAGAACCATATCTGGGATTTTGTTTCTCTGAAAACCTTGATCTTCCTCTTAAATGCCAGCATGGGGCTTTTCAGCCCTGCTGGAGAGAGGGGCTCAGGTGACAGGGCAGGGACTTCACTTCTGTCTGCAAAGCAGTGTCACCTGGAGAGCTTACATAAAATGTGTTAAGTTTGAATCTCTTCTCTTAACCCATTAAATCTGGGTCTTTGGGGGCAAGCCCCAAGCACCTCCAACTGTTCAACTGGGGTTGAGGATCATTGATTTGCAGGGATATACAGGATTTGCAAAGGGAAAGTTAAATTCAGGACATGAAACAATTCAGGAATTAGAAGCGTAAGTGCATTCTTCCTCAAGACTGACTCACTGACATGTCAGTGAGTTCTGGGTACCACTTTACTCTTTCTATGCCATGTTCTGGTCAAAGAGAAATCATATGTGTCCATTACCATTGCTCCATGCAAATGGTGACATTAGTGAACTGTCAAGAAATTCCATTTCACACTCATGTGGTAGCTTCCTGACATAGGCCCCTATTCCAAGATATCCAGTGAGTTCTGTCAGGAAACAATTCAACCATTCAGTGAACATCTCCAGATATTTATGACTTGTAATGGATCAGGGCATTAAATAATATGAGTTATTCTTCTAGTTCTTATTTATTACTGATCCAGCTCTATTCTGTAAACTGGATTGCCAGATGGATTATACACTGTGGTCTGCTTAGCAGTGTAACTAAAATGATATGAATCCAGCAATATCAAATACTCTGACTTGAAAAATCTGAAATAAATGATAGATAAATAAATGGAAAATCTGAAAGTGCATCTAACTTGAGTGAAGCATGATGGACCGTTGGAGAACTTGAACCTGAGACACAAGCTCTCAGCTCTGAGAGACTGCTCTGAAGAGGTGGGTAAGGGAGGAGCCAGGATACATAGGACTTTTTGCAGCAAAGAACAGGCAGCAGTAATTTAAATTACTGTTAATTAAAGAAAAACAGGTATCTCAAGTTAATGAATTTAAGCACTTTTCTGGTACAGAAAAGTGCAAGGGTCTGAGCTTATAGAAATCACTGCTTTGGTGAGCACCTCAGCTATCTGGGGCCAGTAGCAGGTGTTATCCCATCCTGAGTGTCCTCAGGGTGCATCCTGCTGGGCAGCTGCGGTGGCTTGATGTCAGGCATCCAGTTTCCCTCAGGGCTCACCTTCAGGGCAACTGTAGTGGCTAGATGATTGCAATTTGTTTACTTTGTTTACTGATGAACAACAGGTTTTCACTCACAGGTCCCCTCGGCCTGCCACAAAAATAGGGTATTGTTAACTATAATCACTGAGCCATACCTTAGATCCCCACAGCTTATTTATCTTATAAAACTGAAAATGCTTTGTTCCATTTGAGCAACATCTCCCCATTTCCTCCACCCCTCAGATGGTGGCAACTACCAATCCACTCTCTGTTTCTAGGAATTAGGCTTCTTAGATTCCACATGTAAGTGATATCATATGATGTTTATCTTTCACTATATGACTAACTTCACTTAGTGTAATCATTTCTAGGTCCATCATGTTGCTGCAAATGGCATCATTTCATTCAATTTTATGGCTGAATAATATTACATTGTATATATGTACCACATCTTCCTTATCCATTCATCTGTTGATGGACATTTAAGTTGCTTCCATGTCATGGCTGTTGTAAATAGTGCTACAATGAACATTGGGGTGCATGAACCTGTAGTTTTTTCCCTAATATTTTCAATCCATATTTGATTGAAACCTCAGATATGTAACCCACAGATATGGAGGGCTGACTACCCATGAATTCATCTTGCTTGTATTCTGTTGAGAATTATTGCATTTACATTTATTGGGAATAGTGGCCTGTAGTTTTTTTGTTTTTTTCTTATAACATCCTTATGTGGCTTTGGTATAAGCTTCAAAAAATGGGTTTGGGGAAGTTCCCATTGTAGTGCGTTGGGAACAAATCCAACTAGTATCCATGAGGATGCGGGTTCTATCCCTGACCTCATTCAGTGAGTTAAGGATCCCGCTTTCCCATGAGCTGTGGGGTAGGTTGCAGATGTGGCTCAGATCCCATGTTGCTGAGGCTGTGGCTGGCAGCTACAGCTCTGATTCAACCCCTAGCCTAGGAACTTCCATATGCCAAGGGTGCAGCCCTAAAAACCAAAAAAGAAAAAACAAAAAACATAAAACGGGTTTGGGAGCATGCCCTCCTCTTTGATTTTTTGCAAGATTTGAGGATTGGTGTTAAATCTTTAAATCTTTGTTAGAATTTACCCGTGAAACCATCAGGTTCTGGGCTTTTTGTTGTTGGGAGGGTTTTGATTACTGATTGGGATCTCTGCTTGGGCACCTCTGCCAGCAGAAACATGCTCTGTCAAGATCCACACACACACTGCTATGAGCCTGCCCGCTTTTTTTGTCTCAAGTTGTTTCTCCTGATGAGACCCATGAGGCAGCATCTAAGTGGATCTTCCGAGAAACATCCTGGAATGCCGGGGAGACCGAATGTCCACTCTGGGCTCTTCTTTCCTTTTCTTTTTCCATGCTGAAAGTTTGTTAGGGAGTATCTTGGGATCAACATGTGTGGAGGCCTCTTCTTTCCCATTGGAGGGCCTGTAGGCCCAGAGGGACCTCCTGATGCCAGCCTCCGGCAGGGGCAAGGCCATCAAAATGAAACCATTCCTACTTTTGAATGCAGTTTTTCTTGGCTTTTGTGGTCCAAAGGGGTGCTTCAGCCTCACCCTCTAGTTCAGGATCTTCAAGACATCTTCTCCATGGCTGTTTAAACCTGTCTGTGTGGAACACCAAAATCAAAAACCATCTGCTGATGTCGCTCCCCTTTATCCATAAATTTTATCTTGGAGGAGGCAGAAAATTAATAAAGATATAAATATGTAAAGAAGATTATTTTAGTTTTTTATAAGCACTAAGTAGGAAATTTCAAAATTGATGTCCCCAGGGATTTCCCATCATGGCTCAGCGGTAATGAACCCCACTAGTATCCATGAGGACGTGGGTTCAATCCCTGGCCTCGCTCAGTGGGTTAAGGATCTGGCATTGCTGTGAACTGTGGCGTAGGTCACAGACACCGCTTGGATCCCACATCACTGTAGCTGTGGTGTAGGCCAGCAGCTGCAGGTCCAATTGGACCGCTAGCCTGGGAACTTCCATATGCCACAGGAGTGGCCCTAAAAAGCAGAAAAGAAAAAGAACGATGTGCCGGATACAATCTGCGGTGTGCAGAATGCATGGTGAGGAGTAGCTTTGAGTCAGAAAGCCCAGAAAACCTTTCCCAGAGAAGGTGATATTTGAACTAAGAGGGAAAGTTTGTGAAGGAGCCGGGCATCTGTACAACCAGGAATTGTGCATCCCAGACTGAGAGAACGGTATACTGCGTGGCCCCAGACAGGAAAGCACTTCTGGCTTTTGTGGAAATGAAAGTTAGCTGGTGTGGGAGGACTTTGGCCAGCTAGAACATGGATCAGCAAACTTATCCAGTAAACAGCCAGACGGTAACTAATTCAGATTTTATAATCTATGTCTCCGTTGCAACTTACTCAACTCTGGGTTGTAGCATGGCAGCCATAGACAATATATATTCCAATAAAACTTTATTTATAAAAGCAAGATATTACCATCAGGCAGCAGTTGGCTGACCCCTGAACTTCAGTAGGATGCGGGGAGAGGTTAAGAAGATATGTGGGAGTCAGAGCAGGGAGAGCCTGGAAGGTCCTGGTGCATTTATTGTCTCCCTCTATGCAGCAAACCACTCCAACTCTCTGTCTTAAATCAACAACACCATTCATTTGCTATGATTCTGAAACTCTGGTGAGGCTCAATGAGGATGGTTCCTTGGTATTCCACACACTCTTTTTTGGCCACCACAAGGCATAAGGAGTTCCCAGGCCAGGCATCAGATCCTTTAACCCCCTGTGCCAGAGACGCTGCTGATCCCGTTGTAACACAGTGGGAACTCCTGTTCCACAAACTCTTCACTGGAGCGGCTCAAGTGAGCCTGGAGAGTCTGAAAGGCTTAACTCTCCAGGCTGCTGGCTTAGCTGAGGTGGATGGAAGACCCAAGGATGACTCGGTTTCTCTCTTTTTACCTTTACAGACTTTTAACCAACTCCCTCTCTCTATCTCTCTCTCTCCATGTGGAGAGAGAGAGATAGTGGACCTCTTTGACGGCTGTTGAGAAAAAAAATATTACCTGCTACCTTGGTAAACAAAGGATGGCACAGTCATCAGTGATTGCATAACTCTCAAGTTTTAGGTTGTGTATATTTGTTTTCAGTCAAAACTGCTTTGAATGGTACAAGGTGTTCTGAAGCCTAGGCCTGTAATAGGCATGGTGTCATTTCTCTTACAATTTATTAATCAAAAAAAAAAAAAGTCACAAGATAGTCTGAGTTCAAGAGTAAGGAAAACTGAAATTAATGAGAGAAACCCTTAATAGCCTTATTTGCAGGCCTTCCTTGGCATGGAATAAGGAATTTATTACTTTTTTCTTGAGTGAATTAGGAAGTTTATTACACAAGGGAATGACATGATATAATTTATGATGAGAGAAATGTCTTAGTTGCACATTCTTATAACAATCTTTTCATGATGCTTAGGCAAGGTTAGCAGAAACATGGGAAAGAAAAATTATAAGAATTCAATGGCTAGCATTTCCTGTTACGGCTCAGAGTGTTACAAACCCCACAAGTATCCATGAAGATGTGGGTATGATCCCTGGCATTCCTCAGTGGGTTAAGGATCCAGTGTGGCAGTGAGCTGCGGTGTAGGTAACGGACATGGCTCGGATCTAACACACTGCGGCTGTGGCGTAGGCCAACAGCTACAGCTCCGATCAACCCTTAGCCTGGGAACTTCCATACACCACATGTGTGGACCTCAAAAGAAAAACAAAAGAATTCAATGGCTAATGAAGAAGAAATGATTGGCCTGAAATTCCCCCATTTAAAAAAGATCTCGGAGTTCCTGTCGTGGCGCAGTGGTTAACGAATCCGACTAGGAACCATGAGGTTGCGGGTTCGATCCCTGCCCTTGCTCAGTGGGTTAACGATCCGGTGTTGCCGTGAGCTGTGGTGTAGGTTGCAGACGCGGCTCGGATTCTGCGTTGCTGTGGCTGCGGCGCAGGCCAGTGGCCACAGCTCCGATTAGACCCCTAGCCTGGGAACCTCCACATGCCGCGGGTACCGCCATAAACCCGCGGCCATAAAATGACAAAAGGCAAAAAAAAAAAAAAAAAAAATCTCAACTCCACCAAATGGTCTGTAGCAGATGCATCAGTATGTCAGGGGTGTGGACTTGACTCTTTCATCCGCCAGCTTGTTGAATTTTATTTCATAGTTACAGACTATATCCATGATCCTGGCCATCGATCTCACAGACCTACTTGTTGAACCACAAGATGGATCAATTTGGCAGGAATCAGGAGCTGGTTAGATTCATGTCCATCCTAACAACTGGAAAAGCCAGCAAAGTCCATGCCTAATGACAACAGCTCATTAAAAATAAAATGCTCTTATAAATTTACTAAGTTCTTAAATTATCAGCTTTAATTATCCTAGTATTAAATTAACAGATATTATCATAAACCAAAATGTTCATTGTCATACCTGCAAAACACCCATCAATGCCAACATTAGTTACATTAGTATTAGTTGTCCCAGTTGTCTTGTATAAACTTTGTTCCTCAGTCACTCATCCATTTTATATTTTCTGTTTTAATCGGCATTTTTATTGATAATGTATTGCACAGTAAACATTGTATATTCACTTATATTCTTCTATTGGAGGCATACATGTTATTTTTGTTCCTTCACTGGTAACTGTACACCAAATACTTATTTATTTATTATTAATTTATGTCTCTTTAAACAAAAAAAAAAGCCTCAGGGGAAATTTACAGTGAACAATAAAGAGACGTAGTCTCAGTAGTAGGTATGTTTTCTAAAATAAAAATTAAAAGTTTCAGGCATCCAATCATTACAAGAGTCATTAACGATAATGGAAATCATGCAATGGCCTTACTTCTTTGTCACCGAAAATAAGGTAGTGAATTGTGCTCCGAGAGAATGATTCAAGAATAGTCTAAAAGTCAAAACTAGCTAATCAGCTACTTTTCCCTAGGTAGTAGAAGTAATAATGCAATTTCTTTCCTGTCATAGTATCAAGAGACTAGGATAAATGTGTTTCAAGCCTCACCTGAAAAAGGAAATAGGAACGATTTAAAAACATTCTCATTAAGTTTAGCATGATTTCATTGTCCTTCAGCAAAACACATTTCCTAGAAGGGAACTCTATTTTGCTATTCTCTTGAAACTGGTTTGAGGAGGGAGGCATGAAGAGCTTGAATAATTTCCTGCCAGCTCTATGCTATTTTCTGACTACTTCTTTTCATGTTATTCCATAAACGTAGACTTGACTTTACCTAAAATTTAGACCTCAGATATTATGTTTATGAATTGAACTACAATCAGCAATGAGCGCTTTTTAAGAGAAACTTGTTAAACTTCTCCCGTACAAGAAAGAATTCTTTGTAATATTAATGAGGCCTTTGATTTATTTACATTGGACTTGAAGAAATACAGAGAAACTCATGCCACAGGTAGAAGGAACTGATTAAGGACTTCTACAAACCATGAGACTGGCAAGAGAAAAGGAGTTAAAGAACAATGTCCAAAGAGTTCCCTCTAGCCACCCCCCACCATGATCCCAGCTCTGATTAAACCCTGGGAACTTGTGTCTTTGATCTAGGAGGGCTGCAAACAGAAACTCAAAATCACTTTCACTCTGATTTACAGCAGTACCTGTTCATTGAGCGGGCACAATTTTTTTTCTATCAGTTCCAAGGCAAAGGAGATAAAACGACAGAAAACAAACAAACAAAAAAAATACAGGGGAAAAAAGGTAGAGGTATTTGGCATAGACTATTGTGTGGTTTTGTCTTAATGAAGATTTCATATAATGAACTGCCATTCCGACAACTCAAAGGCCATAGCATCAGTACCAGAGACCACCATGGAGTGTTCTTATCAGGAGTCAGCATTGTCAGACATGGCAACGTGAGGTGGCCGACAGAGGCAATAATGGAGTGGCGCCTTTGTCCAACTACATGCGGCTGATGAAAGCGGTGCTGGAACAGCAAAAACAGGATTTGTTTGTTAGGTAATGTATCCAACAGCACATATATTGACCAGAAATAATTGAATGGTTACATGTATATCAGAGGGCAACGGATGTGTTTCTAGTCAGCTAGTATCCATTTCTATCTTAACTAACAGGAGCATGATTTCCTTTGGGGAATTCCATCTGCCCTCATTGTGCGTTACATGGTAAATTATAGCACCCTATCCACTATGAAAACCAAAGAGAACCCCAGGGATTTTGACAAATCACATCTCTTCCCGCTTAGTAAAGGCCATGATGCAGAGACAGGACCTAAGTGATAGAAATTGGCCTCTTTTCCCAGGTACTTGGAAATGTGATCCTAATGAATTAAGCACTGAAGAAATACTGAGTTGATACCTCCAGTGAAGGCGTTAGAGCTATAATGTGAGACAACTTATATTTTGAGATTACCTAAATTTACTATTATTAACTTCTATTGTTTTCATTTATATGAATTTCTATATGTATACACCAATAAACTCATTTTACGCTTAAGAGGGATAGTTAGTTTTTCCTGATTATTCTAAAAGTATACAAATAGACTATTATAAATGTTATAGTAAAGTAATGGTTATAATAGTTGTGTCTTTAAAAAACCAATGTGATATCCAATGTCCTACTTTATATGACAAAGTCATATTTTATTTTATTTTTTTTCTCATAGCATGTGGAAGTTCCTGGGCCAGGGATAAAGCCCACACCACAGCAGTGACAATAACAGGTCCTTAACTGCTAGGCCACCAGGGAACTCCTGAGGTCAGATTTTAGATGCACCATTGCTCTATTAACCCAACAGTTTCTGGGTGGTGTGTTATGGGAAAAGACCTTGGTCATGGCATGTGTCCATGGCTGTACCTCTTTTGCTACAGACTGCATCCCTTGGCCTAAGATAACTCTATAAAATGTTTTTTATCAAGACTGTCAGGGAATCAAATACTATAGGGCTTCAGTAATGGCCACAAAGGCAAGAAAGACACACTTATACCATGAATAAGTAAAATTTCCAAGATGAATCACTGCCCATTCCGGGGTAGAAGGAGTCCGATGTGATCAACTTGTCACCACTGGTTGACCTGTCACTTTGAGGGATGGCGCCATATCCAAGGGTCTATTGTCTGTTACTGTGGTTTAGTGTCTGTTCATCCTTCAATGAAGGCAGTGGCCACATCAGCTCTGATGAATGGGAACTCAGCCTCCTTTTCTATCAGTTGGTTCTATGTCTGAGAATTGACACACATCAGAAACGTGGCAAAGGATTATAATATTTTAACTGCTCTCAGCTTCCTTATTATCTGTCTTTGATTGCTTTTGACTGTATATGTTCAACAAGATCTTGTCTCTCATCTATTTTGCCCTAAGCAAAGCCATGTTCGACGAACTACCTACATAGCTCTCTGCAGGACAGCCAACTTGGCTGTCACTTTGATTGTGCTGCTCATTAGGGCAATTGTGCCACTGCCTGTCTCTTTTATTTAGGGATTGCATTACCTCACTTTCATCAGGAAGAACAGTTCTATTCTGCATCTCCTACTATTTTCCCTACTACAGATGACCACCACACTGAGGTTCACCCTGATTGTGATAACGGGGACCCTCTCACCCGCACTATCTTGTCTTAGCAAATGGAGTGTTCCCTGGGCCCTCCCATGGAGCAGAGTTAATTTTCTGGCCTTAGGTATTATATTAATTCTAGCAATCAGGTCATCAGGTCTTGTATTTCTTCTTCTATCATTCACATAGCAGCTCTGGTTCATCACTTTGTGCAAACCTTCATTTTCTCCAAGCTTGTAAGAGCCACCATAGCAGCATATTTGCATTGTTTCCTAGCTTTGTTGGGGAATAAAATTCTATATGTTATATATATATTTCTGGATCCCACTGTTAAATGTTGACTAGATTTTGCAACTCTTTCTGCAAAAAAATAAAAAATAAAAATAAAAACAGAAACCTTTCCTTCTTTAGCAGAATATAGTAGAATACATTGGCCAGGAGTTCCCATAGTGGTTCAGTGGAAACAAATCCAACTAATATCCATGAGGATGCAGGTTCTATCCCTAGCCTCACTCAGTGGGTTAAGAATCTGGCATTGCTGTGAGCTGTGGTGTAGGTCACAGATGCAGCTTGGATCTGGTGTTGCTGTGCCTGTGGCATAGGCCAGTGGCTACAGCTCTGATTTGACCCCTAGCCTGGGAACCTCCATATGCTGCAGGTGGGGCCCTAAAAGATAAAAAAAAAGAAAGACTAAAAAAGAAAAAGAAAAAGAATACACTGGCCAGGTTATCTTGTAATAACCCCAGTAATCAGTCCGGCATACAGAAGGAAATGTAGAGATAGATTCTAACTTGCAAGGCAGTAGCTTCTATATCCTCAAGTTGGTGCAGTTTAGAAGGTTTTAACTGGCAGTTCTGCAGACCTAGTGGATTTAGGGGTATCTAGTAGTTTCAAGGTTCTAGTGTCTTCATATCAGGTGTCCCCATCCCAATTCTAAGATTTCAGACATTGCCAACCATGACCTTGGCCTGAGAAATAGCACACATGCTAAGAACAAGAATTCAACCTTCCTTGATGCTCTGCTACTCATAATTATATCTTGGCCCCATGCTCAGCTTTTTCTGGCCTCCAGCTGCAAAGCATGGACCTCCTTTTATGTGCTGCCAAATAGGCCTTCTGATTTTCACATTTTACCTTGAATTGTTGATTAATTACAATCAGCCTTTCATTGTCTTTGTCCAGTACATCAATAGTACTCTGATTCCATTGTTTTTATAATTGCTACGTCCCCCAAACCTATCAAACTTATGAGATGTTGCAGTGGCCAACAATTACCTTCCCCAACCTACCATTTCACTTCATCATCAAGGAGCATTTTATCAAGTACAGCAGATTGGAGGCTGCCGGAGTTCCACCTACCAGTGACGCGATTTCATCACCAGATGGCCACGGTGAACCTGTTCTGAATTCCTCTTTTTAGATCTGCTTCCTGGGACCACTCTTGGCCTTAAATATATAAATCCAGGCTCCCCACAGATGTTGTCTAAGACCAAGCTTTGCATATAGGAAGTTTACGGCAGAGTGCTCCCAGGAAAATTTTGAAGTGAGGGAAGAAGAATCGGGTAGAGGTTGAATGCAATGTGCTTGCAAAGAGGCCTCAGGGGATCCCACAAGAGGTACCCCAGCTAGGATGACCCTTCAGAGTTGACCAAGACCGAGGCCAGCAGTGGGTCTCTTGTCTTAGCCAGAGACTTTGAATTCTATCTCCTTGAAGGCATCTTGAAGCCCAACACAGGGCCGCTGAAATCTGGGGGTCAACTGACAAGAATGGAGAGAGAAGGCTGCACAGAGAGAGCTCTGGAGCCTACAGAAGGTTTTCTCTAGTTTTCACGACTATATTGATCAGGATGTGCAGGTAAGAGAACTAAGAGAGGCCAAGGTATGAACTGCCAGATGTACAAAAGCTGATAGAATTCATCGTCAGCAGCTCTGTCCTGTAAGACAAGATAAAGGAAGTGTTTCAGGCAGGAAGAGAAGGATATTAAAGCTGAATAGGGCCCTGTGGGGCTCCTGAGCACTAAAGCCTTTCTGTGTCCCCAATTTCTTATTTTTAGAAAATGGGCCTCATTCAGCCAGGGATCGAACCCACAACCTCATGGTTCCTAGTTGGATTCATTTCCACTGCACCACAATGGAAACTCCCTGACTCCAGTTTTGATGACTAAGAGTTCCTGAAAGAAAGAAGGCATGTTTGTCCCAAAACTCATTCTTACCTGGTGTTTTTCTCCTTTTAGACTATAAAACTTCTCCAAGAGAAGGCACAGTTTTAGAGGCATCATCCTGCTGTGGTCTCCTTTGCCTGGCAAAGCAATAAAAGATAGTTTTTTCCTCCCTCACCCAAAATTGTCTCCACATTTCTGTTTGGCACTGGTGGACAGAGGCTGGATTTCGGCCACAAAATCAATGCTCAGGTCTTGGTTCCAAAATACTATTCTCCAATGAATGGAACTCAGGCTCCCTAGAGAAATGGCTGATTCCCGAATTGGGACACAGAAAGCTCTTGTAGCTCTTAAACATCTTGTGATACCGGAAGAAGTAAGTACTCAAAAAACAAGAGTATGGAGGCATTCCATAGGGCACAAGAGGCAATTTGAAGGAAAAAAAAAAAAAAACTCGTACTGGAATTAACAATTGGGATGATGACATTTGCAGTAAAATAATGGAGTCATGGGTTGTAAGCCAACACACCCAAAAAATAAATAACAACTAAGTCCACATCGATGTAAAATGAGTAAACAAATAAATGGAGAAGCAAGGAGAGGCAAAACTTCCTGACAGAATAATTACAAACACAAAATTTTACATAACTTAAGGATGTTCTCAGAGTTTGGACCTGTTACTTGAGAAACATCGAGTCACACGATTCCCCATAACAGCGTAGATGACGATCCATGCCTGTGGGAGGTTGAGTGGTATATGGATTTTCCAGGCTTCTTAGTTATCTAAGCTTCATAAAACCAGCAGGAAAAGACAGATTGCCATTTCAGTTCCCAGGCAGCACCCCTGGGGGGTGGGGGATGACAATTCACCTGAGCCATCTTGCCTCAGGGTATCAAATAAAAGAGTAGAAGGAATAGCAGTGTTATAAAGTGTTATATGATCTTCTACAGACTTACTTTCCTCACTGAAGCTGGAATGTTTTGATGTGGCTCTTCTTTGCATGAACAGCTTCCTAGAGACAGCTCAGCAACGCTCCCTTGTAGTGGATCTGCAAGGGTGGCTGCGGGAGTAACACCAAGCTAGCAGACAATAATTATTCAAGTTCTCTCCTGCGAAGGGAGAAGTAATGCTGAGAATATATAAGCATTGTCAAGAATTTATAACCAGAGTTCCCACTGTGGCACAGCAGAAAGGAACTCGTATCTATGAGGATGCTGGTTCCATCCCTGGCCTCACTCAGTGGGTCGGGGATCTGGCGTTGCCATGAGCTGTGGTGTAGGTCACAGACACAACTTAAATCCAGGTTGCTGTGACTGTGGTGTAAACCTGTGGCTGTGGCGCAGGCCAGCAGCTGTAGCGTCAATTCTACCCCTAGCCTGGGAACTTCCATATGCCATGTGCGCGACCACAAAAAGCAACACAAACAAGCAAAAAAAGGAATTCCTGATCATCCAACATTAAAAGGAGTCTCTTGGCAAAAAAAAAAAAA
>PVHT021183688.1:2216116-2309706 GCA_004024745.2 Catagonus wagneri
TTTCAAAGCATATAGTATGACCTAGTTGGTTGTCTGCTCAATGTCCTCATATAGTACCTCAAAGTCACCTCAGACTCATCACACGTAACATAAAGTCGCAGCCTGCCTCCAAAAATAGCCACCTTTCCCCACACTGGCTATCCACCAGTATTTTCTGTTTTAATGAATGACAATATAAACCAACTATTATCATTTGGCCTTGCACGTCTCCCAGATTCAGTCCACCACCACTCTTAGATGATCCTTAATGCTGTCTATATTGTCCAGGTTCGTACATGCAGGTTGGAAAAAGGTATTTTCCGTATTCAAAGCAAGGTTAAGAAAAGACAAGTTTATTGAGGCTAGAGATTCTGTGAACACAGCAGGCTGACTTCCTTATAATCAGGGAGAGCTGATCCCAACCCTGGGCTCGTGGCCGTTTCTGTTTTTATAGCCCAAGGACAAAGCAGAGAGGGGACGAGGTCTTACCATATACCTGTTGACCCGCTATTGGCTGGGGAGAGATGGGGTCTTCAGATACACTTGCTGGTTGCTTGGGCGCTTATACTGCCCCTATAGGGGTGGGTTGAGGAGGGGGCCACATACCTTTCCTAGTAGGGGCAGGAAGGAGTAGGCCAGGTTGCTCAAAGGGTGGGGGTGGCAATACAACGAGATGGGAGGGACAACAAAAAGGGTTTGGTAATTCTTGTCTTGGCCAGAGGCTTTGAGTTCCCACATATATATATCTTCTCTATATCTTCATTACTCTATGCAAATAAATGGCCATCAGCTTCTTTTCTGGATTAAAGCTGCGTTTTTTTCTTGACTGGTTTTCTTGCTATCCCCAACTCCACACTATAGCCAAAGATTTTAGAAATGCAAATGTAATGGGAGCACACATTTCTTAAAATCTACCAAAATCTTCTCACTGCTGTTGGAATAAAAACAAAAATGTTTCAAATCTCACACAAGGCCTTTCATCTTCCAGACTCTGCTTCTAATTCCAGATGGGCTGGTAACAGCTCAACATCTCTCCCATCCCCTTCTAAGAACTTGCGTAGGAAGAAGAAGAGAGAGAATCCAGGAAATGCATTCCCCACAGTCTGTGTCCAGGCTTCGAGTTTGTGGATGACAGGCAAATCCTGAAGGCAGAAGAGGTGAAAATCTATTGTCCTTCTGGGACTGTGGCAACAGAAAGCACAGGCAGCCAGCCGTGAGGGTCACAGCAGCTTCTAGCAAGCTCCGTGAAAAGCACATGCTTTGCTGAAGTCCTTGAAAGCAGTTCTTTTTCCTTGCCCTTCAGTGATGTTTTCTCTGACCTTTAGGGTGGTTGTCTAAGGCCCTGTATTTCAGACCCACAAAAGAGAGAGGGATCTCCGTTTCCCAGACCGAACCCTGACTGACACGACTTTTAATTCTGGAATGGGTTACAGGGGATGAACTTTAAAGATGAGCCTATAAAACTGGTTTGCAGGTTTGATGAGATTTGTCAGTAATGACTTCCTCACCAGTGAAATATGGGCGTCATTGTTTGTTTTTTTTTCCCCCAGAATCAGACGATGAGACAAAAATGTAAACACAAGAGGTTCATCTGAGATGTCATCCTAGTGACCACCTCTATTAAGAAAGTGGGTAAATGAAAGAACAAGGAGAAGACAGAACATTTTAAAAGTCCTTTACTGGAGTTCCCTTTGTGGCTCAGCGGTAATGAACCCAACTAGTGTCCATGGGGTTTCGGGTTTGATCCCTGGCCTCTCTCAGTGGGTTAAGGATCTGGTGTTGCTGTCAGCTGCGGTGCAGGTCACAGACACAGCTCTGATCCCATGTTGCTGTGGCTTTGGCCTAGGCTGGCAGCTGCAGCTCCGATTTGACCCGTAGCCCAGGAACTTCCATATGTCAAGGGTGCAACCCTAAAAAGCATAAAAAGAAAAAGTCATTTATCAAGACTTCAGCCTGAGCTCATCAGTGCTGGACACGAGTGGTACCAGAGGCAAAGTATATCATCATACAGAGTGAGCCCTGCTGAGGGAGGATGCTAGGATTTCTGTCCACTAACTGTCCACTCTTTTTTTATTTTTTTTTAATTTTAGTTCATTTACAAGGTTGTGTTAATTTCTGCTGTACGATAAAGTGATTCAGTCATACCTATCCATTCTTTTTCAGATTATTTTCCCATGTCGACGAAAAAAGATGCCCAGCCTAAAAGCTGAGAATTTTATTCAGTGGACAGAACTGAGCACTTAAGCCCACTAGGCAGCATCTTAAGTAACCCTGAGGAAACTGCTCTGAGGAGGCGAGGGGGTAGATAGGGTATATAGGAGTTCTGTGACAAAGGGCAGAGAGTAGGAACAGAAGATTAGGAGAACTAGAGAAGGGATTTAGTTCTTCCTTTGCATGGGATGTTGCAAACTAGAATTTAGCCCTTTTCTTTGTATGAGAAGACACAGAAATCTGGGCTCACTGAGGTCATTCCTTTGATAGGCATCTCAGCTGTCTGGGGCCAGTAGCCTGCGTGTTCACATCCGGAGTTTCCTCAGGGCTCTTCATGGGGTGTGGCTGCAGTCTGATGGCTGCGGGTGGCTGATAGTCTTTGTTTCCTTCCTGAGTTCCCTCAAGGCTCACTTGCTCACACTTCAGGGTAGCTGCAATCCCTGATGACTGTGGTGTCCTTTGTTTACTGATATGGCAGGCAATATTTTATTTTTCACCCATACAGATTTTCACAGAATATTGAGTAGAGTTTCCTGTGCCATACAGCAGGTCCCCATTGCCCATCCATTCCATATGCAATAGTGGGCATACACCAATACCAAACTCCCAGTCTGTCCCTCCCCCCAACTGTCCCCTTTGGTAGCTGTAAATTTTTTTTTTTTCAAAGTCTGTGAGTGTGTTTTGTTTGTTTGTTTGTTTGTTTTTGCTTTTTTGGTGCCTCACCTGAGCATATGGAATTTCTCAGGCTAGGGGTTGAATTAAAGCTGAATCAGAGACACAGCTGCCAGCCTTCACCACAGGAATAGTAACTTGGGATCCAAGGTGTATCTGTGACTTACACCACAGCTTATGGCAACGCCGGATTCCTGACCCACTAAGCAAGGCCGGGGATTGAACCCACATCCTCATGGATTCTAGTCAGATTCATTTCTGCGCCTCCACAATGGGAGCGCTCTGTTTCTGTTTTTTAAATAAGTTCATTTGTATTATTTTTTAGATGACACATATAAGTGATACCATATTTGTTTTTCTCTGTCTGACTTATTTCACTTAATATGATAATCTCTAGGTCCATCCATGTTTCTGCAAATGGCATGATTTCATTCTTTCTTATGGCTGAGTGGTATTCTATTGTATATAGGTACCAAATATCCTTTATCCATTACTCTGTCGATGGATATTTAGGTTGCTTCCATGTTTTGGCTACAACCAAATAGCACTGCAGTGAAACTTGGGGCGCATGTGTCTTTTCGAATTATGATTTTCTCTGGATAGATGCCCAGGAGGGGGAGTGCTGGGTCATAAGGCCATTCATTTTCTTTTTTCTTTTTGGTTGAGGCTGCTTCCAGGAAAGTTGATTCTCCAGCCTATTTGGCTTGCCCGGGAGGCAAGATGAGAGTGCTCCGGCATCAGGAAGAAAAATAGAGAAGTTCTTAGGCAGAGAGCCACAGGTATTCACAGCAAATAGCCTGCAATAGAAGAGAATACAGAGGAAATACGGACGGGGCACAGAGCTCTAAATAGACACAGGAAGTCCCTCACATTAAGTAGAAAAAGAAGATGTTTATATTATAAACTTCAGTTGCATGGAGTCAAACGTCTGCACAAGGTAAGGCTTTAGAAGACAAAGAAGTAGTTGCCATAAATGTGACTTCATATAAGTGCACTTAAGAAACTAGAGAAAGAAACTGACAAGCTGAAGAGTTTACATTCTTAGTTCAAGTCACAGAGTAGACTATCATAAAAATGATAGGACTTCCTTGAAACGATTCCTTGTAATCTGAATTTGCAAAGGGAGATTTCTGAAAAAAACTAAAGTCTGATCCCCTAAGTGGTCGAATTATAAAGCGAACTGAATTACCACCTTGAGAAGGCGCTTATGTGAGAGTTAAGTCATTGATGAAAAAGAATGGTACATCAATAATGGGAATGGACATATTCAATGAATCTTAACTTTGACCTCCCCCCAGATTTTTCTGAATTTTCCTTAGCAACAAAAGCAGCCTCTCCTTCTCTTCTCTGGGCAAGATTATTAGCCTCTGTTTGCCTGAAGACCACAAAGTCATTGTCAGCATGATCGTTACTGACTGTTTTAACCGTGTTAAGTGTACATTTCTGTGACAATAAGTATACTCACGTTGTAGTACAGCTATCACCACTGTACATCTCCAGAGATTTTTCATCTTCCCCATCTGAAACTCTGTCCCCATCACATGCCAGCTCCCCTTTCCTCTCTCCCTGCTGGCCTCTGGAAACCCCCATTCTACTCTCTATAAACTTGACAATGCTAGGTGCCTCATATAATTGAAATCATGCAGCATTTGTCCTTTTGTGACTGATTTATTTCACTTCGCATAACATCCTTGAAATTCATCCATAAAGTAGCATAGGTCAGAATTTCCGACCTCTTTAAGGCTGAATAGTAGTCCATTGTACATATAGTCAACATTTTGTTGATCCATTCAGCCATTGATGGGCATATGGCTTGCTTCCACCTTCCAGCTATTGTAAATAATGCTGCTAGGAATATTGTTGCACAAATAACTATATGAGTCATTGCTTTCAATTCTGTTGAATACTAGTGAGCTTGTGGAAACCACCTGTGACAGTGCATCAAGCTTCAGTCTTTGATAGAAGCTTCCCTGGCATTTGGTGTTCACATCTTTGATAACTATTCTTCAACCCTCCCGTGTTACATATGCCCTTGCATATCTTGAATACATAAATTGGCTTCTGTTTTCCTGGCTTACATTTGAATTTCCTGCTTTGTGCTCCCTCCCACTCATTTTCTATGCTTTGGTGATACTTTCGTTATGTCAGTTTTGCTAACCATGCTCCCTCCTACCCCAGGGCCTTAGAACTTGCTCCTCTGAGTGTTTGGGTTACTTTTGATATACCTCTTTTTTCCCCTAATTAACACCTCATCTTTCAAAACTCAGCTCAGTGTTACACCCTCAGGGGAGCATTTTCCTTCTCAGGGATCTTTGAGTATTATCTCCTCTTCCCTTAGAACACTTTAACTTGGTTTCTAATTTTACATTTATCTGTGTTCTTATTTAATTAACATTTCTGTCATAGTCCAGGCATAGAAGCTAAGCTCTAGATGATCAGAGATTCTCTGCTCGCTTTGTATTTCTAGCACCAAATTGCTACACTGCGTAGCAATTACTATCTATGATTTCAAGTCATTTTAAGAAGCCTGTTAAAGAATTGTGAACTCCAGCAGATGCTAGTGTTCTGGAGGGGGCGTTGAAGGATACACTAGCTTAAAACCAAGGGGTTCGGGTTGCTGTTTGAGTCAACAGCTGAGAACAAGTCAGAGCTGAGAACACACTTACTCATAAGACCAGTAGGAAGGGGAAGTGATCTGATTAAGTGGGGTGCTATTGTACCTTTGTTCAGCATGATGGAGATTGGGGGCTTGCACTTGAGACTTTCTTGAGGAAGGAGAGCCTTGACTTCTCACTGTTGCCAGAACTCAGTCTCTGCTCACCAGTGCCAAATAGGAATGCAGAGACAGAATTTTGGGTGAAGGAAGAAAAAATAACTTTATTGTTTTGCCAGGCAAAGGAGGGTCACAGCAGGCTAATGCCTCAAATGCTGTGCCACCATTTAGGAGAGATTGTGAGGTGGTGTTATAGTTTTGGGAGTGAAAAATAGGGGTGCAGAGAGGGATCAGTGTAGAGGCAAGCTTGCATTGTTTTCAAAGCTGGGGTTCAGTGGTCTGGTGGTCTTCTTTCTGGAATGAACAATACTTCATTGTATGTATGTATGACTGGGTCACTTTGCTGTGCAGCAGAAATTGACAGAACATTATAAATCAACTACATAGAAAAACTAAAAATCTTTAAAAAAAATTCCATTTGTTGGAGGGTTTAGTTTTGCAGGAGAACTCAAAGATATTGCTATCCATATTCCTTGTGGCGGGACCAGGACCCTGCCCCAAGCCTGCACTATTGTTTCTTCACTGCTCCTCTCTGGTCCCTGCATCCCCTCCCTTCTCTGAGTAGCAGCTGTTTGAACTTGCCCTTTGGAACTGAGGGAAGGTCATGGAGGCATGGAGGCTGAAGTTCATTCCCTAAAAACAAGAAGCAGGGGACACAGGCTTGTGTGCCCAGGACCCCATGGCGCCCTGCTTGGTTTCATCACAACAAAGTTTGGGGACTTTGGAAGGACATACACTCTTCAATACCAAGGCAATTCAAGTGGAAACTCAACCACTGTATCAGGGAGTTCAGTGGCTGAGAGGAAGGGTTAAGTGAGTCTTTTATCTTTTTTTTTTCACATATAAAACACCTCTAGATCTCAAATTGTAGTCTTCAGAGATTTAGAAAGAAACATAAGTGCATAGGAGTGGAATAAACAGGAAAACGCAAGTATACCAATAGGAGATAAGTTGTTTGAGTATTTAACAAGGTAGATTGTTGCTTCAGCTTTCCTTATGAAGACTGCACATAACTGTCAGAGACCACACTCAAACCTGACAAAGAGCTTCTGTTTTGACAATCTGTTCATTTTAAGCAAGGATAAATAAAATATAACTATGTACCCCTGACTTAACCATGTATGTAATTATGTATCTGTGGCTTTGTAAATATCCCCAACTAATTCAAAAACTTGTATTTTTATCAAGTCTAAATACTGAAAATTATATTCTCTCCAAAACTGAGAACTTATTCATTTGATTATAATCACAATTGTACAGGTCTACTTGTGAAGAAAAAAACCCAATTCATTTATTGCAGATCACTCTCTAAAGAACATGATAGGAACTCCTAAGCTACGAGTTTTTCTCTTCTGATCCAAATTTCGCCCAAATATCTGACATGACCAATGCTTTCATGACAATGAAAGGTATCCTAAATAATGAAGCTCATGACCATCTCACAAAGTTCTCTTCAAAGAAAAGAAGCTCTCGTGATGGAGTAATTACATGATAATTGAGTGCCAACACATGGATATTCAAAGCTGCTGCAAAGTTTGGTTTTCATTCCTGTTTTAGTTACCCAAAGTCTATATGCTCTAGGTTACGAGTAAAAATAGGAAGAGAAGAAGAGAATGTGGCCCAGAGAGCACAGCTTGAGGGAAAAGCACATGAGTTGATGCAGGTTCCTGCCTGATCAGAGAAAGGCAGAGGCCATAGGTGTTGGGAAGGAGGAAGTCCAGAGGCATCCAGGTACGTTTTGCAAACTGCAGACTCTCAGGACATGCAGGTGACAAGGCAAGGGCAGCGGGTTGGAAGGTCAAGCAGCTACAAGCAACCAGGCAGCCAAATCACTGAAAGTCCAGGGCAAGGAAGGCAAAAGTACAGATTTTGTAGAGCAGTGACAACAAGGAAAAAAATTTGGATTCAGTGGCAGCTGTCACTGTTTACTTCTCACCCTGGAGAGAGTCATTCCTGAGTGGACCCAGACTGCAGGCTGGGAGTGATGATAAGAGAGAACAGCTGGCGGCATAACAAATGTGTGTGGGGGGAGCAGATACAATTCTCTGGCATTGAGACATTTCCCTGAAAAACAGAGCTTCCCCGTAATGTTATCCTCAAGGTCCACATTAATGGTACACACTACAAACAAAACCACGTTATAATGAGTATCATTGCACACACTCCCAGGAACTCAAAACCTCCTTGGAGAGAATTCAAGACTGGCTCAATGCTTGATTCCAGCCTTTTGGATTTCATATTATGGTATAGTTCCACCCTATAACTATGACATTCTCAATGAAACCATATGCAATCTCATTGCAGTTGTGTACATGACATGAAAGCTGTGCTTCTCTGACACCATCAACATAGGGAAAATGAAAATTCCATCTGCCACCTGGGCGTGCGAGCTCTAGGATGGAAAAGCAAGTGTGTATTTGGGATGACACAGAGCTTATCTGAATGAGAGACTCTTTTCACTTTAGTGCATTATATTCACATAGATGTAACCTTAAATTAGGGTAGAGAAATTTGATTTCCAAAAGAGACTATTCTTGAAAAGCTCTGGATATTTTATTTACTGTTTGGGATAGAGAAAATCTTAAACTCAAGAGCAAAATGGGAAGTTGTATCTACTTCCACTTGGCCTTCAGACTTTTTTCCATTCACCAGTTCCCATAAAATAGTGTTGTCATGCTCTGTGAATGCACAATGCGAGAAGAACGTTTGATCCTCGTACAGATTCTATTCCACCACCTATCCATGCCCAGAGCAGCTCAGATAGGTTCAGGAGGAAGAGTGGGGGGTGGGGGAAGAAGTCTGTACAGTTGTAGACAAGAGTAAAAATGGAATCACGTTATGGTGCCAAGTGGAGGGTCTTCTGTCAGGGTCACAACAGCTTTTACTCTAATACAGGTTTGATTTATTGAAATTATCTTCACCAGTATAACCTTCAGACTTCCAACTCAACACAGGTACTTGTCACTACACCCAAAGCAAGAACACTTTCTCAAAACTCATTAAACTGTTCACATTTGAAAAAGCAATGTTCATAATACAGACTCCTAGCTACAACTTTATCCCAATTTGTTTGTAGCTCTCAAGACTACGGATGGGAAGGACATGGGATAGAGAGGGGAGTAATGGGTTGGTAGATACAAACTGTTACATTTGGAATAGGTAAGCAATGGGTCCCTACAGCACAGCACGGGGAACTATGTCCAGTCTCTTACAGCACGGGGAACTATGTCCAGTCTCTGGGTAGAGCATGATGGAAAACAGTTGAGAAGAAGAATGTGTGTGTGGGGGGGAGGGGGGGGAATCAACTATATTCTGATTTAAAAAAAAAAAAAAGGACCACTGATGAAATCTCCAGATAATCACCAAGAAGTCTTCACAAAATGCCTGGCCAGGGACATGTCTACAAAAAAGAAATTTCCCAGTATTTCTCCTGAATATCTACTCTGTACTCAATATGACCTTAATCCCTGAAGACTTTCATATGACCACTGCTAAATCTTCACAAAAAACGCTAACATAGCCCACAGTTTTAATGAGTCTAATCAAATGAGCCACTTGACTATGGTGGACATTCATCTATGCCAGATCATCTTAAATGATAAATGTCAAGTACTTAGGATCTATGACTTAAGAGGGAAAACACCTAGAAAAAGAATGTTTTCTTTTTGGAGATAATTCTATTTTTAGGTTGAGTATTGTCTTAAGTTACATATGAGATAACCATCTTTTCTGAGATACAGGCAAAACTAGACATGACCCAAACAGCATCAGAAGGCAACTCAGCCAGTAAAAGGACGGCTTTTCAGAAACCAGTGGACTCATACTCTATGTGGAAATCAGCAGCACGGGTTGCCTGGTGCAGCTGTGGTTGCTATAGGGATGGATTCCTGTGACTATTCCATCTGCTACAAGAGAGACAGCTTGGAAACCCCTCACAGGTTTTAAGAATAAATGAAGCAAACAAATGATTCATCTGGTGACGATGCCTGGTTTTGTCTAAGTAGCTGTTTCAGCAGATTTCAAGCCTACGCATCTCCGGAATCTTTGGTCAAACCAGAAAAATCTTAAATTTCAAAATTTGTTGCAAAAATTATCCGAATTTTAGTTCATTACTCTGAAAATGCAGATGTTCCGCAAGTGCAATGCACTGTAACATTTTTGCTTTAGGTGTAGCAAATGCACTTAATTTATTTAAGTGGTCGATCCCAACATTTTCCAGAGCAGTTAATATTTGCTTCTGAACAAAATGAAGGCTCATTTAACAAGCTCATTTTGGAGAATAAAGCAATAACAGATTTGTGTGATGAGCCCACATGGGATGTGGGGGGGTCTCACCCATGCTGAAAAAGATTAACTCAAAGTTGGCTGAAAGTATATTTTCAGCATTGTCCCTCATATAAACATAAAGATTGATAGAAAACTCAGGCATGGGCTCACATTATTCTAAAACTCCAGCACCCATCCAAACTTACAGAATTAAATAGCATCTGATATAATGCACTTTGAAAGATTTTCAATAGTCCCCGTTTTTTAAATTCTCAAAAGAAACCAGATATCTTAAAGGGAAATGGGGTTGTCGGACAATGATGTTTCAGAGAATACAAAATACTTAAAGATATGAATGAGAATGGCTATCACAGTACAGTTTTCTAAGCTAATAAAATGAGGTTTTGCCTATTTATTTGGTAGTGAAAATATCATAGCTTCTGACCAGTGCAGTTTTCTTTTTGTATAAATCCATGATTATGTCTAATGCAGCAGAACCATGTTGAAAAAGCTGGATCCTCTAAGAGTTTCCTATAGAAATGTTTATCTGGGCAACATGTGATCTTGTAGAGGTTGTTCCCTGAGCATCCTAACTATTCAAATATATCAAACAAGAATTAGACGTTCTTCTCAAGTTCTGTTATTCAAAAATGTTACCTCCAAATGTCACCACACCAAATTGTCCCTAAACCGATGACCCTGCTTTCCTAGAGGGCAGAGAGCTTGTCTTCGGAATCACAAGAGAGGCAAAATGGATAGACCTATGGTCCAACCCTTTTGGTGAATCACAGAAAAAAAAAATGCCAGAAGACATTTAAGTTTTCATATAAAACAGATAACATATCAGACATTATCTTACTAATCCCACACTCAGTGTCTCAGGGTAGTCTTGCTTCCTCTCCTACTGAAGCTCTCCTTCTGGGGTTCCATCTCTGGCAGGACTTGAATGCCTAGAGCTTCGCCAACTTTCCACTGCCACCAAATTGAGACACCATCCTTCTCACTTTCTTGTGGCCTTCTCATGTTATCCAAGTTGTTAATGACTAGAAATGAATCCATGGGACATCTCTCCCCCCTGATGGCTTTAAAGATTTTATCATAAACCTTGCCTTTTACATACTAACAAGTAGCAAATGATATAAGGCATCAAGTAGAAGGGGCTAAGTGATACTTTGGAGCACGGCAAAGGAACAAGGGAGGTTTTCAATCCCTCTGATTTTGTCACATGCAAATGGTCTGTTCTACTTAAATGAAATGCAGACTGGACCTTTGCTTACCTGTACACAGGATATTACAAGAATATCAAGAACAATAATTTATATACTGAGATAGTTTTGAAATCATTGAAATAATATTCTCCAAACAGAAATAGATATACATTTTACATAAATGTCATATGCATTTGGTTTTATTAATTCTCTGAAATTTCACGATCCACTCATGACTGAAGGGAGCTTAATCTGTTTAATGGGGAAGAAAATCAGAAAGACAAGGCTTAGGATAGCCAGAGACTTACGAAAAATGTCCAAGTCATTGGTTTAACAGTTTAGCAAATATGAAGGGAGATATTAAAGACAAAAGAGGCTAATGTTCCCTTGTGGTGCAGCAGGTTAAGGATCTTCCGGCTGTGGCGCAGGTTACAAATGTGGCTCAGCTTCAACCCCTGGCCCAGGACCTTCCATACGCCGTGGGTGCAGCCAAAATAATAATAATAAGGGCAAGAGAGGCTAACTTGGAAGCAAACCATGAAGAGCCTAATTTTGTAGGATTTTATTTTAAACAATTAAGTTTGACCTTCCTTAAAAAATCAAAACAAAAGCCACAAAACACCTTAGTAGAGATGTGACACACCACAGCAGAATGAGCAAAGATTCAGCTATCTCAAGAGTCTAGAATCAGGGTCAAAGTTGGTAACCAGCTGGATATAAAATCCTTTTCCTTCTTCTTTTTCTTTTTCCTTCTCTCTCTCTCCCTCTTTCTCCTTTCCTTCCTTTCTTCCTCTTTCATTAACAAATATAAAGCAAGGAGATCCTTCTGTATAGCACTGGGAAATATGTCTAACCACTTGTGATGAATCCATATATGTGCGTGTAACCCTGTCACCATGCTGTGCAGCTGGGTATAATGGAAAAAAATAAATTAAAAAAAAAAACAAATATATCCCCATGGCACATAGTTCTAGATACTAGGAGACAAGAGTGAGCACAGCAGCCAAAGTTCCTTTTCCCCAAAGTTATATTCTAATTGAATGAGACAATTAGCAACATGTTCTCTACTGATAAGTGCTGCGAAAATCAGTGGCCTGGGTAAAGAAATGGTAAGTGTTAGAAGAGGAGTGCCTTTAAATACCTTGGCCTGAGAAGATCTCTCCAAGGAAATGATATTTGAAAGAAGGAAAAGGAATTGAGTGATATGATATGGGTGCAAAGCATCCAGAATGCAGAGGGAATGATACATTCAGAGATCCCAAGAAAGCAGGCTTGAACAGTGAGCAAGGAAGTATTGACCAGGGATGAAAGACTGCAGGTTCACCAAGAGCCATATTGGTAAGCTTTCCAGACTAGTGTAGGGATTTTTTTTTTTTTTAATAAGTGGTATAAGAGTTTTGAACAGAGGGAAATCATGTACTGATTTACCTTTTTAAGGAAACTTTAAAAATTTAGCTAATGTTATTGAATCTCTAAATACATTTAATATCTCACAGAAAGGAGTTCCCATTGTGGCTCAGTGGTTAACGAATCCAACTAGAAACCATGAGTTTGCAGGTTCGATTCCTGGCCTTGCTCAGTGGGTTAAGGATCCGCTGTTGCCGTGAGCTGTGGTGTAGGCTGCAGATGCAGCTCGGATCCTGCGTTGCTGTGGCAGTGGCGAAGGCCAGCAGCTACAGCTCCTGTTAGACCCCTAGCCTGGGAAAGTCCATATGCCATGGGTGTGGCCCCAGATAAGGCAAAAAGACAAAAAAAAATATCTCACAGAAAAAAATACCAATTAAAATAATTTATTAAAATGTATACCAAAGAGATTGCAATGAATGTCACAATTTGCACAACTGAAGAGGTTCTAAAGAAATTACTTTTTAAAAAATCAAGACCTAGACCTCAATTAACAGCCAAACTCAGAGTTTGATGTTTCTGATGTTGCAAGGATACAACCAGAGGATCCAGCAATGATGTTTGTCTTTCACTGCCTGACTAATTTCACATATGATATCATATTATAGGTGGAATCTAAAAAAAGAATACAAATGAACTTATTTGCAAAACATAAACAGACTCACAGATTTTGAAAAACTTATGGTTAGAAAGGAGACAGGTGTATGGAGGGAGGGACTGGGGGTTTGAGATTGGCATATGCACACTGAGGTATATGGGATTACTGGCCAACAGGGACCTGCTGAACAGTACAGAGAACTATACCCAATATTCTATAATCTATGTAGGAAAGGAATCTGAAAGAGAATGGATGCGTGTACATGTATAACTGGATCACTTGGTTGTAGAGGAGAAATTATCACAACATTGTAAATCAACTATACTTCAATAAAACTTTAAAAGATGGGAAAAGAAAGAGGGAAGCTATGGACTACCTAGTCTCATACTTCCTGTTCATCGAGGAATTAATGGAGTTCTTGAGAAGTGACCCAGATAAATAAAGGCGAGCACTCTGAGCTCCTCATTTCTACCTTGTCTCTTATCCAGAAATGTTATGTTACACTTTGAATATCTTGAATACATAGGTTGGAAAACACACAGTAGATACAAATTAACTTAGAAGCCATACTAAAGAACATTTTTGAAGAAGATCCATCAAGCAGAACCCGAAACTCATCTATTAGAACCCAAAAATTATGTAAAGAATGTGTTGCCTTGTCTGTTTGATTTAAATGGAACCAACCAATGGAAGCCTGGAAACTAGGGCCTTGACTTCTCTCCTGGCAACTTTGACTTATTAATTAATAGCTAGCTCATTTACTTTTAGAGATGATATTCAAGAATCCGTGTGTAGAATAACCAGTGGAGAAAGGCATGCAAGAGTTTACCAAGGACAGATTTCCCATTGTGGCTCAGTGGGTTAAGAAACTGAAATGGTATCCATGGAGATGTGGGTTTGATCCCTGGCCTCTCTCAGTGGGCTACGGATCCGGCGTTGCTGCAAGCTGCAGTGTAGGTCACAGTTGTGGAGCAGATTCTGTGTTGCCATGGCTGTGGCGTAACCCAGCAGCTGCAGCTCTGATGTGATCCCTAGCCGGGGAATGTCTATATGCTACACGTTCAGCCATAAAAAGAAAAAATAATAATAAAAAAAAATAGTTTACCAAGGAGCATGTCAAAATTAAAACCAAAAGAAAAAAGAAAAAAGAGAGAGAAAACAACAAGAGTGGAGCATGATATTGGAAGATCATTGTTTTATTTATTTACACTTAAAAGAAAAAATGAAATAATAAATTGACAGGCAATATTTAAAAACCCATTTAAGAGATTAATATTTATAGCTATTTCTTTAAAATCAAAGGTTAAGAAATCACCAAGTTAGAAGGAATAAGCACAATTTTGTAAGCTTTTTGGTAAGGCAAAATGTATATTACAGATTAAAAAATTAATTGTAACAATAAGCTATTCTTTTCTACCCTAAATGCATGCTTAACATCTGAGCACAGGATAGCATAAAGAGCATCCAATTATGGGCATCAGCCAAAATTTCAAAATTATATTCAAGGTTTTATTTGTACTTCTAATTAGACATGACAATAAATTTACTGCCTTCAAGATATTGAAGTCAGCCTTCCGAATATTAAAAATAGTTAATTTTTTCAGAATGTGGATTTTAAAAATGGCAATCAAAATTTGCAAAATATATTAATCTCATAATGATGCTGGGAGTACACACTCTTTTACTTGTTAATCTACCTTTTTTTTACTCTTTATGAAAATGAAAATATAGTTAGAAATATTCTATTGCTAATTACACAGTATTATGCATTTTCTAATTATGTATGCATTAATACATTGTGTATGTACTATGTATCATGTATGTACTAATTACATAATAGTATTCTGCTATGTTTGAGGTGGGTGTAGGGGGAATTCACTGTTTTTAGACCAAGGACTTATTGAACTACAATCCTATGTTTCAGGGATGAAGTGCTCAAGCCTTCCAGATTTTCTAGTAAACACTAGTAACTCTAAAATTACATAACATGAACATTTAATCATTCTACTTTTTTCTAAAATGTTATTTGTGATACACTTCTATAGTAAGCCAAGGCAAGGATAGTTTATTTCTACACAGTGGTGGTTCTCATCTCACCTTGGTTTTCTTTGGAAAAGTGTCCCTTCCCCCATACCATGTAATTCTAATAATGTCCTTAATCTTTTATTATTTTAATGTGTATAGCCTTTATATAAGTAAAGAAAGGAGGTGATATGCAGAGATCATCATTAGAAAAAGAATGTAATATTATTTTTGTATCATTGAGATTTCAATCTCATGTATAGCCTCAACTGATTGTATTTATAATGCTATTATTACTACTATTGATAGGGCTGGAGTGGGTACAGGTAGTTGTAGATGTCCCAGAAAGGGACCATAGATAGAGTTGGAAACATAGGGGACTTTGGGAGATCGCTGTAAGTTAGTAACTGCTCAGGAGGGCCATCAGAAGGAGGCAGGCTTGCTAGACTAGTGGAGGAGTGAGATATGCTTCAGGTCACTGGGGAGGGGATGGGGTGAGGCCAGCATTCTGGTTCAGACCAAGGCCAGGAGTTTAAGGACCACCCTTCTGGTGATTTGAATAAGCACCATGACAGTCCTAGTTTGACTTTATAGGGTCAAATATTCTCTTACTGGATACCAAGGAGGAGCTACTACTCGAAGAATGAGGAAGAGGCGGTCTTTACCAACCTCCACTCTCCTTGAATTATGAAAATGTAGCCCACATAATCCTGGAATCAGAGCCTCATTACATGCCCACTTGAATCTCTCACAAGTGTCCTATCTTAATAAATCTATTTCTTACCTATCACTTTGTCTCTCGCTGAATTATTTCTGTACTGAGGCAAAAAGAACCTGAGTCTTTTTTTTTTTTTTGTCTTTTTAGGGCCACATCTGCAGCATATGGAGGTTCCCAGGCTAGAGGTCAAATCAGAGCTCTAACTGCCAGCCTACACCACAGCCATAGTGACACAGGATCTAAGCCACATCTGTGGCATACAGCACAGTTCACGGCAATGCCAGATCCTTAACCCACTGAGAGAGGCCAGGGATCAAACCCACAACCTCATGGATGCTAGTCGGGTTCTTTAATCATTGAGCCACGATGGGAATTCCAATAACCTGAATCTTAATAGGCTCAGACACCGGATGAGTGATTCTAATTTAAAAACTTGTGTTCAGGAGTTCCCTTTGTGGCTCAGTGGTTAACGAATCTGACTAAGAACCATGAGGTTGCAGGTTCAATCCCTGGCCTTGCTCAGCGGGTTAAGGATCCGGCGTTGCCGTGAGCTGTGGTGTAGGTTGCAGACGCGGCTCAGATCCCACGTTGCTGTGGCTGTGGTGTAGGCCGGTGGCTACAGCTCCTGTTAGACCCCTAGCCTGGGAACCTCCATATGCTGCGGGTGCGGCTCTACATAAAGGCAAAAAGACAAAAAACAAACAAACAAAAAATAAATAAATAAAAAAAAATAAAAACTTGTGTTCAAGTCCCAATCTGGGTTTAGTCTGAGTTCGAGTCCCAGAATGTGGGTTCAAGCCATAAGTATCATCAGTTTCACTATTACACTACTGTCATTATATTACATAAATTTATTTGGTTCATTACAGTATTAAAGTCTTTTCACGTATATTCTCTCCGTTGATTTTACACATAAGTTGCTGAAGTTATGTAAGTAATGAGTAAAGTCAGGATTCAGAGTGAGGTTTATAAGATTGTTCTTTGTGGGGTTTTTTAATGGGAGTTTTGTGATGGCTCTAATCACTGTGAGAATGTAGATGTATAATCCACAGCACTCACATTTAAATAATTTATAATGTATTTGGAAAGGATGCACAAAAATTCCATTTGACAGGTAAGGAGTACACTCAATTCATCCATTTAAAATCCCGGTAATAAATGATAACAGCAAGGCTGCAGGATGCAAGCTTAACATGAAAGTCAAGTGCTGTCCCACATGCCGACATTAAGTTATTGGAATATGAAATTAAAGACTCAATAGCACCAAGAAAATGAAATATTCAGGTATAAATCAAATCCCAAATTTATAGGATTTATATGTGACAAACTATAGAGCTGATGAAAAATCTAAAAAGGTTGCTGAGGGAGGGTTACAAAGAACATAAAAGTTAAGAAGTCTGTCAGATGGAGAAGATAAGAAAGATTAGGAAGATATGAAGATTCAAAGTAGGGAAAATGGCAAAACTGACAAAAGGCCAGAAAAATCCAAGCATGCAGTTTAAATTACATAATTACATGCACACTCCCATCCTGACACAAGCATTTATTAATTCATCCACCTGGAGAAGAGGGGACTGTTTCTGATGTGTCATTGGCTGACAAAAGGATTGCTGAAGAAAATACATCCATTGTGTCACAGCATAGGCAGCTCTTGAATTATCCTATATTCTCTCACAAGGGGCAGGGGGAAAGGTCATCTGAACACAGAAAGTATTCTGAACATATCAGACCCTCAAAGCTGTACATTGGATGTACTTCTAGATAAAGTGAGAACACGTTTTTGATTAGTATAAATTCAGCAAGATCAAGGAATAACACATTCAAAGAGGCTTCAAAAGAAAAGATTCTTATTAGAGGTAGATTGATAGGAAAACACATGGAAAATGACAAACAAAGCTAGGTGTCTGTTAGGCCCAGGTAGCTGTTTTTCATGGAAAGATTATTATCCGTGAAATAAAGCAAATTCATGCATAATTGAAAGAGCAAAAAAGAAATTTTTAAAAAATGTTTATGTATCTTACAATCCAGTTTTAAGGGGTAGAAGACTATATTGAATATCATTCCATTGAAAGACAGCATTTTTCCTCTTAGTAAATGATAATTCCAGGTAACTAAAATAACTTAACAAACCAGTAGGCTTGCTCGTACAAAAAACTGCTATTTTTTTCACTAAAGGTAAAAGGTCACAGAAGAAATTCAGCAAGGAAAAGAAAAACAGAAAAAAAAAACATGATGATCATCATTCTACTTTTTTCTAAAATGTTCATTTGTGATACACTTCTATAGTAAATCAAGGCAAGGATAGTTTATTTCTACACAGTGATGGTTCTCATCTCACCTTGGTTTTCTTTGGAAAATTGTCCCTTCCCCCATACCATGTAATTCTAATAATGTCGTGAAATTGAGTGCCCATTCATCCTCTTCACAGAGGTGAGCTGTTACCCAAGGCCTGTCAATCAAGCGCTGCATCTCCGAGTCAACAGAAATTGATTCAAGAGGTGGATGTGTACTACAGTGAGGACCGATCAAAGAACGGCTATTCTATTAGTTAGCCCTAAGAAATAAAGAGTATCCTTTCCTTTTAGATCCCATAAAAAATACAATCTTAGGGCTCTCCATAATTTTCTTTCCGGAAGGGGGAGAGAATGAGGTTAACCAGAGAAAAGCAGATCTAAGGATGGAAAGAAAAAGATTCTTGGTTATATTGCTTTGACTGAGCCACTGTATGAATCACATTTAGATTTCCTGGCTTGATGGCAGAAAATCTATGGGTTTGGGTTTTTTTTTTTTTTAATATATTTTTGTTTCAGAGTCCCCATCATGGTGCAGCAAAAACAAATCTGACTAGGAAACATGAGGCTGTGAGTGTGATCCCTGGCCTCACTCAGTGGGTTAAGGATCTGGCATTGCCATGAGCTGTGGTGTAGGTCGCAAATGAGGCTCGGATCCTGCATTGCTGTGGCTGTGGTGAAGGCCAGCAGCTTCAGCTTCAATTCGACCCCTAGCCTGGGAACCTCCATATGCCATGGGGGCGGCCCTAAAAAGCATACATATATTTTGCTTTTTGTGTGTTTTGTTTCATTTTCACTTAAGTGGAAATTTGAGTTGAGATTCTGTTAGTTACAGTAAAAATTGTCCTGATTAAAATATGTTTTTCCTTGAAAATACAGCTTTTAAATGAACAGTAATATCGCAAGATAATAACAGAGTTACTTTAAAAGATGTTTATAAAAAGTATTCAGGGGAATTCTGTATAACTCTATTGTCATTAGTGTGTACATCTATTCTAATGAGTCAATAACTATGCTCAATCAGTTATTTGAATATTTTGGAAGTCATCTCTGAATACAGACTCTAAGAAAGAGAAGAGAGAGAGACCAGATATATATAAAAGTGATCATTTTTTATAACCTATAAACGCAATAGAAATATTAATCATTGATGATTTCCTTCAGATAATCCATGGGACTTTATACCTCTTCATTCTTTGAGGGCTTGACAAAGAAATGCATCTCCAAGAGAAATCCAGATTCTCCTACAGAGTTTCACTTATTCTGGGGAATCAAAAAGATGAGTAGATTCCTGATGCTGGTTCAATTCAGGTAAAGACAAGCAGAGAGCCACATTAATCCAAGGTAAAACTATAGACAACTTGCAGCCAGAATAGTCTAACGCCTTTTTTTATGTTCTGCTCTTTGAAAATTAACCCAACAGTGTACTACTATTCAGTTCATATGAGAGAAATTAACGCTTCCCATATGGCTAGATACCAGCCTCATAATTTTAAGTAAACTCTTCATTGAGATTATACTTGCTTTTTCTTTCTGGATTAAATATACTATCAGCATATTTATTTCCTATTTGTATTTTTTATCTCAGAAATACTGCCAAATTTATCTAATGATGTCTCTCTATGAATTTTATACATTCACGGATGTTTATATATGTATATATATATTCATGCATTTTATATATAGTTTATACTCTTAAACTATAAGGTAAATCAACTCTTCTTTTTCCTCAGTCTAGTATACTCACTATTTTATTATCCCTATCAAATGCTCATTTTAAACTAAAACTTTTGTATTTACTTGTATATTTTCTTCGTGTCTCACATTTACATCTGAATCTAGCATTCTTTTTGCAAGATTTTACATCACACGTTGATCCTATTTTTACATTTTCATAATTTCTAATATGAAGTTTGCAATTCAGTCTTCATACAAATTGATATATAAACTTGATTTTAATGATTTAAACAGGATTAAAATAACTTAAAACTTTCTCATGAAGTTATCATTATGTTTGCTAACATTCTCTCCTCTTTCTAAATGGAAGAGATATGATAGGGTTTTCTAAACCTTAGTCCATGAAGACAAATGTCATTTTTAAGGAAGTTGATGTATTTTCTTCTACAACCCCTATGCAGCTATAAATGTATTTCTAATACGTATTTGTTTCTTTGAGGATCCATCTGCTCAACTTGGAACTGACAGTAATACCACCTGAGCCCTGTCCCATCAATGGTCATTACTCACCTGGGTTTTCAAACTTAAAGAAACTAAAAATCAAACCTATAGCCTTCGATTTTGTGTCTATAGCACCTGATGCTAAGCTACTGAATGAAAACCCACAATAACACACATAAAAGCTAAGTCGAATAAAATGAAAAAAAATAGTTTTCAATTTTTTTTTTTTTTAAGTTAGGACAACATAATGATTCCCAATCTCAGACACTCTGGGAGTTCAGATTCTTATAAACACATGGAAGACTGTCCATGGTGGGATTTTGTATATGAATTTACATTTTGCCTACACATGTTTCTCTGCAGGGAGAAACCACATGAGCTGCCTTGGGGAGAGAACCTGACACCAGGTGTCAATAGTGTCAGGTTTTCTCCCCAAGGCAGCTCATGCTGTTTCTCCCTGCAGAGACAGAGAGCAAAAATTGGACCACAGGTAATTTATGTTCCTGGACCTTCCAGTAGAAGATAGCCCATGCTACCTTTAAGTCAAACACCAGGAAAAAATAAAGAGGTTTCTAATGTTACACACACTGAAGTTAGTATATACAATATAGAAACAATTAATTGATAAAAGAAAGATTTGCTCAAATTAGTTGTTTGCTAAAGGAAAATGTAGGAAAGCATTTACCTAAGGACCCCTTTAATAGCACATATCATATTTAAATATGTTTCCACCACTAAATTCAGACCTTTTCAAGAAAATGCTTCTATATGACATTTAGTGCTATTGACCATATTCCTAGCAGGGAGCTTAGTTGATAGTAACTCCACAATTTGCCGTTGGATAAATGGATGAATGAATGAGTGAGTGAAATGTTGCTCTCATGCACCTTACTATGAGTTTAATCTGCATTTTGTCCTTAGTTTTATTTCTAGTGTCAGTCAGGAATTTTTATAACATGGAAGTATGACCATTTTTAAGTGATTCAGAATATGAATGTCATTATGATGAAAAACATTTAAACCCGCCCACCATCAGAGTAAAGGATATACCTTTTTTTTCCTCCGTTAGCCATGAAGCAAAAGGGAGAGGAAAGCATTAAAAGGCTCATCTTCAAGCAAATGAAATAGGAGATGTTCGTAAGGGATCTGTTTAAAAAGGAAATTGTCTTCTCTGACCTTTGCAACATCCATGAAAGATAATATACTCAAGGTATCAAAAAGATTAAAGGTGTGTTTACTAAGAATTAAGACTAGTAACAGAGCACAATTTTACTTTCAAACTTGGTTTTGTAAAGAGACCGTTTCACTCTGCCTTATGAAACACTGAATTATAGAATACCATACCTGCCTGACCAACGTGGAGGTCACACAAGGCAAAGGCTAACACCATATAAATGCTGCATATTTTAGAGAGAAGAGAATATTTAAAAGACGATCAGCAAGCCTGACCTTTTGAAACATTCATTCATTTTCAGTTTCAAAGAACTGATGTTTATTTACTTCTCTTTTCACTCAGAATAATTCTGATAACCAGAACAGAACATAAGTAGGCACTTCATGTCCCTCCCAATGCTAGGAGGCCTTGTCCTGTATCTCTTCATGTTAATAACACACACACACACAACACACACACACGCACACTCACACACACACACACACACACACACACACACACAGAGGCATGCATGCACAAATTAGCAAGGAATAAAATATTTTAATTCTCTAAACTCAAAAGGATAGCAAATCAAACTCCTTTAAAAAGTAGGCTCCTGTTAACTCAGTCTCAGGTTCTCCATAATTCATTTATCAATAAATATTTGTTTTTGGACCTCTGCCAGAAATTGTTGCATGTGCTGGGAGAACAGTAAGAATGTCAGGCAAAAATACTTAGACATAAGTATTTCACTTCCTAACGTGAAAGGTTTAGACAACAAACATCATGAATAAGTCAAGCATCACTAGCACATCACTTCAGTGGATGAAAAAATAAATTCCAGTAAATATATCAAAGCTCCAAGTTAGGGAGTAATTTTTAATAAAACGGTTACAGGATGAGCAAAGAGTTGAAAGAGGTGAAGGATTTAGTCAAAGGAACAGTAGAACTATCTAAACAGAGAGAAGAGACAGTTCAAAGGCTTTAAGGTGGAGTATGTCTGTTGAGTTTGAGAAACAACAACAGGACACCAGTGTGGATGAAGGACTTGAGGTCAGAGAGGAAAAGAGGGATCCTTGCAGGCTACTGTAAGAACACTTCTTTTCCAGCATTTTGAACAGATTCAAGTTAGACAAATAAGATTCTAAGTCAGATAAGACCTAACTTAGAATTTTTTTAAATAAATATTAATGTTTTGGGTAGCATTTACAGAATAATAAACCACCCCAAACTTAGTGGCTTAAATCAATAAATACTTTTTCATGTTGAGATTTGGAGGAACAGAAATTTGGGTAGAACTGGGCTGAGCTCATCTCAGGATTTCAGGTTCATTGAAGTGTCTGTGGTCAGCTGCTGGTCAGGTATGCAACTTGTTTCTGTGGGTTGGAGGGCTGTCAGCCTGGAAGACAAGGCAACAATATACAGAACATTCCCATTAACCCCCCAAAGTCCTACATGCTGCCACTTTTGAGCCAACTACTCTCACCATCCCCAGCCTCTGGTAACTACTGAACTCTTTTACATCTTTACTTTTTTTTTTTTAGAAGGTCATAGAAATGAAATGACTTGTAACATTTTAAGTCTAGCTTATTTATCTTAGAATAATACATTTGAGGTTCTTAGCCATTTGTTTTTACTTTAAATTAGTATTCCAGAGCTGAAATTTGTTCATTCCTTCACCAGGTGGAATCAGTTATGAATAGAGTGCCTAGAAATATGTAAAGGCTTTTGTGTAAAGATAATTTTTTTATTTGGGGGGGTAAATATCTAGGAATGGGATTGCTGGGTCATACGGTAAGTACGTGTTTAAGTTTATAAGAAATTGTCAGAAGTTTAAAATCAAGTCTCCAAGTGGCTGTGTCATTTTGCATTCCCATGAGATACGCTAGAGATATACTGAAACAAGAGTTCCAGTTGCTCCACATCTTTGCAAGCACTTAGTACTGTCAGTTTGTTGAGATTTTTATCCAAGCAGTCTAAAGACTTTTAATGGAACATAGCTGTGGTTTTAATTTCTGTTTTTCTAATGGCTAATAATGCTGACCATCTTTTCATATGTTTATTTGCCATTTATATATCTTCTCTGATCGAGAGTATGTTTGAAATTGTTTGTCTAGTTTTTCAGATTCTTAAAGTTCTTCATATCGGTGCTGTGTCCCCTGTACGAACAGCAGATGGATTGGGAAACAAGGAGAGGAAGCAGGAGTGACCCCATTTACTTTCATTCCCAGTTACCCACTGGGGGACATGCTTCTTCCTTTCCACACCCTTGGACTTTATAGAAAGGTCCTGGTCCCATAGGAGTGGGTCCACTCTTATCAAGAGACATATCAAGGGTTTCATGGAGCATCAAGCTACAGCAACCACCTGGCATTTTGGACTTCTTGCGTCCAGGAACTAGTAGGCAAGAAGAGGACTCATCTGGGCGTTCCCATTGTGCTGCAGCAGAAATGAATCCAACCAGTAACCATGAGTTTGCGGATTCGATACCTGACCTCAATCAGTGGGTTAAGGATCTGGTTTGGCCATGAGTGAGTGTAGGTTGCAGATGTGGCTTAGATCCTGCACTGCTGTGGCTGTGGTATAGGCTGGCAGCTGTAGCTCTGATTCAACCCCTAGCCTGGGAACTTCCATATGGTGGGAATGTGGCCCTACAAAGCAAAAAAAAAAAAAAACAACAAGACAGGAGTCATCATCTTGGGATATTAATTTTCCCTGGTCTCAGGAGGAGGCATACACAATGGGCAACAGGCCAGGGAGGAATATATATGGAATCCAAGTAATCCACATGGCAGCCTCCAGGTACTCACTCACCCACCTATGACCATGGATGGACAAAGGCAACAACTCCTGAGAAATGAATGGTTTCCAGAGTCTCACGCCTCTCAGATAAACCACTAAGATCTGCCATAGTGAGAGCTTAAGGCAAGGGGAATTTAGAATGCATAGTGAGGGAGTTCCCCTCATGGCTCAGTGGTTAACGAATCCGACTAGGAACCATGAGGTTGCGGGTTCGATCCCTGGCCTCACTCAGTGGGTTAAGGATCTGGCGTTGCCGTGAGCTGTGGTTTAGGTCACAGATGCAGCTCGGATCCCGCGTTGCTGTGGCTGCGGTGTAGGCCGGCGGCTACAGCTCTGATTGGACCCCTAGCCTGGGAACCTCCATATGCTGCCAGTGGAGCCCTAGATAAGGCAAAAAAAAAAAAAAAAAAAAAAAGCAGCATAGTAAGGAGGGGGACAATGAGTATCAATCAGAGACCCAATACCAGTTGCAGGTGTGGGAGAAGGGTTCTGGATCATTTCACTAATCTCTCTTCTGAGGTTCTTCTCAGGAAAAGAAATCCACTGGAATCCTGGAGGAGTTGCTTCTCAAACCTACATAGAAAACTGGACCTATGCAGAGGGAAGTCTCCACTGTGACAACCATGGAGGGACACAGCTGGGACAGCCCTAGCTGACAGCTTCTAGCTTTAGCACCTTCAAGACCACCCTCAGTTTTTCAAGTTATCCCTGGACAGCCACCAGGCAATAATTAAGCAGAATGAAGATCTTACAAACTGGGCCTTTCAGTCTAGTTCAAGACTCTCCTTGCAATGGATTTGCATGGCTTTCTGAAAGCCTTACCTCTCCATTTCTGCTCCCTATACCTTTGTCTTTCTTGAGCATCACTCCACAATCAGCCTCTGGCATTGCCAGACCCATCTCAACCTCTGCTTCTGGAGAAGGCAAATTGATACAGTAGCCCATCAACAGAACACCCAGACATGAATAATAATAATTTAAATGAATCATCTCTAATATTTTGCTCATATTTAATCATAAAATCATACCTTTACATTAAATAAAATTTCTTGCTATATAGTTGTATCTATCAAGATAGGAGAGTAGAATATAATATATTCAACTATGTTTTAGTTGATTTATTAATTTTAAATATTTAGGCAGATAGTATATACCTATCTCTATTTTTGCTCTTGTTCTTGACACATTAACTATTAGGGCTGGAGTTCCTGTCGTGGCTCGGTGGTTAATGAACCTGACTTGTATCTGTGAGGATGCGGGTTCAATACCTGGCCTCACACAGTGGGTTAAGGATCCGGCGTTGCTGTGAGCTGTGGTGCAGTTTGCAGATGTGGCTTGGATCCTGCGTTGCTGTTCCTGTGGTTAGGCCAGCAGCTGAAGCTCCAATTGGACCCCTGGCCTGGGAACCTCCATATGCCATGGGTGCGGCCCTAAAAAGTCAAAAAGACAAAATAAAAATAAATATTAGGGCTGAGTGGGTCTTTAAGAGAGAAGGGCAGGCCATATTAGCAATAATTACATTACAAAGAGAACTTAGGCACTCCTCAATGTCTATTTTCATATTTTATAGATGGTTTACCTTCTGTCAGTCACACTCCATCCTCAGAACATATTCAGACTACCAGTCACATCAGAAACAGCTTTCTGTGAAGCGCCAGGCAAAGAAAGATGCATAGGGAGATTGATGCCTCATGCTATTAATGAATCTGAATTTAGTGGAAACTTTCTTCGTGCCTTCCACTATGGCAGGTGCTATGAGCAGCAGAAGATGTGTGAATCACAGCATTTAGACAAAAAAAAAAAAAAAAAAAAAAAAAAAAAAAAAAAAAAAAAAAAAAACGGCTTATAGTATGGATGGAAAGAAAAGATTCTGAAAAATCGACCAAGGAGTCGGTGACCCAGGAGGGAGGTGAGACTCCAGGCTTGAGTATAATTATACAGAGCACATGTGAAAATTCAGTTTCTGAACTTCAGTCATCCCTTGCCTAACTCTGCATGATGAATCACACAATCAGATCAGACGTGATGGGCGCAGACCCGCTTTGGCCCCTTCCAAACACTGCCTTCTCCTTTTCCAAATCTGTTATGGAGCCCCACCCTTACTCTTAGGAGAAGCAGGCCTCAGACAGCATGAGTGAAACCTTCTCTCAGTCACCCTGACACGAGTCTCCGTATTAATCATCTCAGGAGTGAAAAAGAATTTGTCTCCTCAGATGATTCAAGCCCTTTACAGGAAAGGTTGTAGGTAATGGCCTCTTTTTGCTGATGCAGTAGTCCTTTTTTCAGAGGTGGACACTTAGTTATCTCACACTAAGTGAATTAAGATTTGAAACCCCTTTCATTTAAGCAACCAAATAGCATCAGTGCCCAGTAGGTACCAAGCCTCCTTTCTAACACTGGTGCCTCACCACCACACTGCCAGGAGCACAAGCTGACGGCTCTTATCGATAATTCTTTCGGTGTTCCCATTGTGGCCCACCGGTTAACGAATCCGAATAGGAACGATGAGGTTGTGGGTTCGATCCCTGGCCTTGCTCAGTGGGTTAATGATCGGCGTTGCCATGAGCTGTGGTGTAGGTCGCAGACACAGCTCAGATCTGGCATTGCTGTGGCTGTGGTGTAGGCCAGCAGCTGTAGCTCCAGCTCTAATTAGACCCCTAGCCTGGGAAACTCTCCATAGGTACGGCCCTAAAAAAGCAAATAATAATAATAAATTCCTTTATTCCTTTTGCCCAATCTTCACAAGCTCCCCATATGATTTATAAATATTCCTCAAATTTACATTCAAATCTGACATCATAAAACCTTCTATTTTGGTTCACAAATCATCCAGTGAATGCCTTTTTTTTTTTTTTGCCTTTTCTAGGGCCACACCTGCGGCATATGGAGGTTCCCAGGCTAGGGGTCTAATTAGAGCTGTAGCCGCCAGCCTACACCACAGCCACAGCAACGCAGGATCTGAGCCGCGTCTGCAACCTACACCACAGCTCACGGCAACGCCGGACCCTTAACCCACTGAGTGAGGCCAGGGATCGAACCCACAACCTTATGGTTCCTAGTCGGATTAGTTAACCACTGAGCCATGACAGGAACTCCCAGTGAATGATTTTTTTTTTTTGATGCAAACTAAAAAATGCTGCAATTGTTAGTCTCCGTTTACCCCTCTTTTGAATTCATAGGAGAGACAAAAACCATAATAGGAGTTTTCAGAAGGGGTGGTTGCATTTCCTGGATAGAACACTCTCTGCCTTCAATCATCCTCTTATATAGTCATTTAGGGAAAGGTGAAGGAGCAGCAAAAGTCTTTAAAGGCACCAAACGATTTACAATAAACTGTATCCCCATTAAGCTGCAGCACTACACCTCAGTGAAATTTAGAATCTTTTAGGCTAAAATCTAAAACCAAGTAACATGATACACTCGAATGATCCCAGCTCCTGAAGCCAGGTATAGAATAGATGTACAAATTTCAAAGTTTTTAATCTGTATTTACCTCATTATAAATTAGGAAGTTAGCCCTCATTCAACAGAATTGTGAAGTTCTATGATATGATACAAAAATGCCCAACGTAACAGCTAATATGAAATAGTTGCAATTAAGAACAGTAATAACTTGACTGTACTAATCCATAGGTATCATGTTAAATGCTTTTCACCCTCATCACATTTAACCTAAAAAGAGCCCTATGAGGCAGATGTGCCTGTTTTACTCAGATTGCCAGATAAAATCCAGGATGCCCTGTTAAATTTGAATTTAACATGCCATGCGGTATCTGAGGCATACACTAAAAAATTCACTGTTTATGTGAATTTGAATTCAGTAGAGTGTTCTGTATTATCTGACAAGTCTCTATTATTCCCATCAGATGACTAGACATATATTTCTCAAACACACTTACTTGCCCAGGATCACAGAGCTGGTAAATTGCTGGAATAGGATTTGACTCCATCACAGTATCTTCAGAGCTTGGGTGCTGAAACTTTAAACTCTCCCTCCACTGACCTCATTACTATTGGACACAGCAGTAATAAAGTCCAGGGGGCTAGATAATTTTTCACTCTTAAATGCCAGACGAGTGAGTCTCTGCTCTTCCCAGTCTGGGATTCCTGATTTTTGGGATTCTGGTGGGAATCTAGACAGTCATGCCAAGGAGTATAGAAAAGGAGAGATCAAGTAAGTTTCTGTGCTGTCCATTATTTACACTGACTTGACCAAGACCAATGGGAAAAGCTGGAGGCCAGCCACATAAGGAAACCTTTTATCCTCTACCTGCTACTCCAATTTCCTGTCACGTGCTCCAGCTTTATGAGTTATCAAATATGTCCAACACCGTCATCAGCTACGTTACAAAATAATAATACCGGGTTCCAAACAACTTAGTATATCTATCAATAAAATTGATCTGGAATATTCTTCTTCAGGTTTTAAGAAACACAGCAAGTGCCAAAAACACTTAGCAACTGTTTTTTGAATTCATCTTAGGGGGGTTCCATCCTAATCCTCCCCCAATGCTAATGACCATATAATAGATGTATCTGAAAATCTTCCTCAACTAAACTGGGTGGGCTGACGGAGGCAACGTGTCCTCTCTGGATTCAATCTTTCGGTTACACCTCAAAAAAGTAATATTTGGGGGGGATTAAAGAAAGATGTTTTGCTAAATGTGGTACTTACTACAATTGCAGAGCCTGCCGTAAATTTCCCTTTGACTCTTCCGTGTTCATTTTGCCTTGAACTTTTGCTCAGGGAAACCAGCCTAAGGGAGCACCCCCTGTCACGTGGCTGGTGGAAACAGCCAGGACTTGGAGACTTCCTTCATAATGAGAAGGTGAGTGATTAAGGCAGGTTGCTTCCCTAGCCTTGAAGAGAATATGAAATCACCGCTAATCATAAAGGGGAAATAGCCATGGGTCCCACCCTCCTAGATCATGTGTCTTTTGCTAGAGGCAAAACTAAAAGCTAAAGCCACCACAGGAAAGCCCTTCTTTCCTGTGAATTCAAGTAACTTCTCAAGAACTGGTTTGTGTTGAAGCAGCACTTTAACCTCGTAAAGAACTGCATAAGCGTTCAGTAGATGTTAGTGTCTGGGAAGCCAGTTGTGCACCAAGGCACACTGGGGTGCCTTATTCATCTTCATCCATTGACACTAAGAACATAGCTGGGAGTCCTGTGGACTGAGGTCTTTTCCTGCTGACCCCTTTGCCTTTTTATGTAACTGTGGACAAATCATTCCCAGGGAACTTCTCAGGAGTGTCAATATCCATATGCAACATACATATATTTTCTTTTTTTTTTTTGTCTTTTTGCCTTTATGTAGAGCCGCAACCGTGACATATGGAGGTTCTCAGGCTAGGGATCTAACAGGAGCTGTAGCTGCCGGCCTTCGCCACAGCCACAGCAACGCAGGCTCCGAGCCGCGTCTGCAACCTACACCACAGCTCACGGCAACGCCGGATCCTTAACCCACTGAGCAAGGCCGGGAATCGAACCCGCAACCTCATGGTTCTTAGTCGGATTCGTTAACCTCTGAGCCACGAAGGGAACTCCAACATACATATATTTTCTAATTGCATGTGTTATGAGTTGAATTGTGTTCCCCCAAAAGGGCACACTGGAGTCCTTGCACCCAATGCCTGTAACCGCAACCTTATTTGAAAAGGAGATGGAATCAACATAAGATGAGATCATACTGGATTGAGGTGGTCCCTAAACCCAATGACTGGTGCTCTTATAAGTAAGGGATACAGAGACACACGCAGAGGGAAGAAAGCAGAGACTGGAGTTATGTTGCCACAAGACAAGGTACACCACCCATCCCTGACAACCACCAGAAGGTAGAAAAGGCAAAGGAGAGATTTTTCCTTGAACCCTTCAGAGAGAACTCGGCCCTGGGACACCTTGACTTCAGACCGTTGGCCTCTAGAACTCCAAGAGGATAAATTTCTGTTGCTTTAAGTCACCCAGTTTGTGGTAATTTGTCTACACATGCACGTACAAAGTATAGGCCTAAAAGAAGGTGTTTTTTTTTTGGGGGGGGGTGTAGAAAAGTCATAAGAAAAACTTTCTCTGTCTCCCAGTTTTACAATCTAATTGAGAGACTAGGTTAAATTATCAAAAATGCCAGCAAACAATTGTAAGGCAGCATAGCATCACACGCCAGATTTTATGGGGCACATTAGAACCATCAAAATTGTCTTTAAATGGAAGGATGAGGTCAGTGCATTGGAAGACCTAAAATTTCAAGTGCTTCTTCAACAGCTTTGAACCACACAGGGGTCCAAAGACCAGACCAAGATATGTTCTCTTGAAGCCAGAAATGTCTCGCACCCAGTATGTAAGATAGCACCCATGAGTCCCTCTGTCTGCAGGGCAAGCTGCACTCCCCTGCTCCTAAATTTCATAGTCTCACATCTCTGCCAGCCCCCACAATTGTTCAGACAAGCCAGTCACACCCCCCAGAGGCACCAGGTACCCCACCCTCTCGCCATTGCAAAACCCACCCCCACAGCCTCTCCAGGTTCACTGTTCCCAAGGGCAATGACCACATGGCCCTCTATGGTGCCCTTTGTCCTTCTCCTGGGGGCTCTGAGTATATGTGACTAATAAACTGCTGTCAGTCTCATCTGCCCGGTGTCAGGTGTCCTGTGCCCAGCAGTCCCTAAGGCCCTCAGGCAGGAACCCCCTCCTTCACCAAGATGAAAAAAGAGGCCAATAAAACACTTGGGAAAACTTATTCATTAGGGGGAACAAAAAGAGCCTTGGATTAGGTACATTTGAGCTGGATCTTGGTGGGGGGGAGGTAAATACCAATTAGAGAAGAAAATATAGGAAAACACAAATGTATAAAAAAAGAGATTGCCAAATTTTTCTTATTTTTTGGTCTTTTTGCCTTTTTCTAGAACCGCGCCCACAGCATATGAGGTTCCCAGGCAAGGGGTCTAACAGGAGCTGTAGCCGCCGGCCTTCGCCACAGCCACAGCAAAGCGGGATCCGAACTGCGTCTGTAACCTTCACCACAGCTCACGGCAATGCCGGATCCTTAACTCACTGAGCAAGGCCAGGAATCGAACCCACAACCTCATGGTTCCTAGTCGGATTCGTTAACCACTGAGCCACGATGGGAACTCCCCAAGACTGCCAAATTTTAAATAGAGGCATTCACTTCATCGCTGGAGTGAGCCAAGGATCACCTTTCCAAGTAGGAGTGCCTGGGAACCCTGAAACAGTACTGAGAACCCATTAATAACAATTGGAGACAGAATGTTAGGCAAAGACCCAAGACCAATGGAATTCTTTGCTTTTTTTCCATGTTGGGGCAGGGAGGGTGCCTCGAGGTTGCCACGGCTGTGGCAATGCCAGATCTTTGACCCAGTGAGTGATGCCAGAGATGGAATCTGCATCCTTATGGATGCTATGTCAGGTTCTTAATCCACTGAGCCACAACAGGAACTCCAAATCCTTTTCAAATAAAATTTCCCATAGCATGCTTACAGATTAAATGTGACTGAAACTAAGAACTGTTAGAGAGAGAAATGAATTCATCCTTTTCAGTGGAGATATATGAATTTCCTTTGATCTTTATATACCTTTCAGAATTCTAAAAACATTTATCTGGGATAAAATCAAGCCATCTTTGAGTTCTTTGGAAGGTAACTCCTAAGCCCATGAAAAATTTGCCAGGCTAGTATCATTTTCATCTAATACATGTTATTACAAAAAAAAAATTCTAGGTTTTTCTTCAAGAAAACAGCATCAGTGTATATTCAAATTGACGATGTCTCCACTTGTATTTCTCTCCTCCATTTAACACTGAAATTTTCTCCTGTTTTAATATGTAATTTGCTTATACTTTATCCAGTGATTGAGTTCAGTACTTCTTTATAATCTTTGGTTTTCTACATTTTGAGGGCAATAGGGAATAAGGTACATTTTCCTATTGTCGACTTTTGAGAACCAGAGACAAGAATTATTAAAACATCCTTTTAAGGAGTTCCCGTCATGGCTCAGCGGTTAACAAACACGACTAGCATCCGTGAAGATGTGGGTTCAAACCCTGACTTCTCTCAGTGGGTTAAGGATCAAGCACTGCCGTGAGCTGTGGTGTAGGTCGCAGATGCAGCTTGGATCCTGCATGGCTGTGGCTGTGGTGGGCAGCTATAGCTCCTATCGGACCCCTAGCCTAGAACCTCCATATGCCGTCGCCGTGCGGCCCTAAAAACTGACAAAAAATAAATAAATAAAACATGTTTTTAAGCCAACGAATGATCATAGCTTCGTGAAAGTAAAAAAATGGAATTATTAGTATATCATTTGCATTTTTGCCTACCATTTTTCAAATGTGTTCTATGAGAATTTTGAGGTAGCTACAATAGAAGTGGGTCAAAGAGAAGGAAAAGGGTTAATAGAGCTGATTTACTCTAAATGAATAGTTTCAGGATAGCATTCATTATAATCAGCTTTATTGAAGTATAATTCACCTACAATAAAATGAACCCACTTTAATTCTAAAAAAAATAAATAAAATTTCTCAGATCTGCCACCCAGAATTTATAAATATAATATATAATTTAAATATATGTATATTTACAAAATATATTACATGTATATATATTTACAACCTCATATATCTCACTTTCCTGCCAGCCTATACAATTATTAAAAAATGTATACATTTACTATAATACTTATATGTATTATACCACATATATATACTAGATGTATATATATTTATATAATACACTACATGTGTACATTATTTATAATTATACAGTATATAATATGATATACTATAAACTCCATCCTGTTGATTTCACGAGTTTGGAAAACATAGGTGATTTTAAAATTACTAATATATAATTAAAAAGAATATAAGACATAATGTTGTCTATTATATATATAATACAGTATATAATACCTGTATATGTATATGTGTATAATATAGAGATGTATGAGAGAGAGAGAGATATAAAACACACCTCAGCATGCACTCCCCTGCTTTGATGAGTATTTTCATTGATGATCAATGAGTTTCAAGAAAGGCTTTGAAGGGATAATATTGAGCTCTGTGAAGAGCACAATGCTATCCCAAATTGAATATATTTTTGTCTTCAATTTCCCATCTATGACTCTAAAATTTCTAACATGAGGTTATTTCATTCATTTTCACACCTCAAAGTGGAGTAAAACCCTGAACAAATCCTTTGAATTTCTACCACTAGGATTTTAAGGGAGGAGGGTCAATCCATAGATAAAATGATATTTTCCGTCTATTTATTTTTATCTATTCAATAAAGCAGGGTTTTTTAAGTGCAATGGACACTTTGTGACAAGGTTCCGCCACCCACCAGATCGGTTGTGGCTGTATTATCTTGATGAATATGGCCTAAATCTCATGGTACAGTCTAACCTTTTTTTATGCCCTGTTCTATCTCATATTTTTTCTAACTGTCCTCACCTTTTAGGGTTTATAATATTAAATGCATGCAAGGGGATGCTGATATTAATTATAAACTGGTTTGAAAACTCCAAAAACTTTCTTTCTTTCACTGTTATTTGTGTAATGATGTTCTTCTGTTCCTTTTATTCTCAGGTAATTGAGTTAGAACATCTTTGTTAAACAAATAACCTTTCAGAAAGACCCTTGGACATGATTGTAAGCATTGGTAAAATAAGACTGCATGTAACAAAGTGAAGGCATGCCTCTTTTTTCTCATCAGGAACATAAATTCTAGAATTAAGGTTTTGAGGCTTGTCATGGAGAAAAAAAAAAGTACTGAAGCCTTATTTGGGCATTAAAGCGGCAAGGGACAAAAGTGGCGGTTGTCAAGCTGTACATACATGCTAATAAAGTTCCTTACCCGTGGTGAATGTAGGTGAAAAGGCTAAGATGAGATGTGGGAAGATTTGATTGGTGAAACTGGATCTTTCTAACATTCAAGTGAATTAATTAGGCACCGACCCCAAAATATTAAAAGGCACAGTGACCTAAAAATCCTCTTGTCCCTGTTATTAGTGATGAGAATACTATTTTTATTATTTAGTCAAATAATAACTTTATTCAAAATTCTAAAGTCATGGAAAAAATCTATATCATCAGTTCATGGTTCATATTTATCAGTTCATTTTTTAATCAATTTAAATGCTTTTATACTTTTGTCATGTTGATTATCTCATTAAAAAGTTCAATACATTTGACCTTCAGTATCCGTATTCTTAAATATTTTTGAATACTTTGTGTTCAGACTTTATTTTTTTCTGGTGTTAATCACCTGGCTTTACTAATTTCTATATTGCCTTGATATTCTCTTCCTATTTCCTGACTTTTCAAATTAATCTTTACAAAAGTTTGTCCCAAAAGTCTTTATTGCCTTTCTACTATTTTAATGTTATTTTTATTTGTTTTTCTGCTTCTAGCATTTCTTTTTGGGACAATTGTATGGGTAAATTTTACAGTTCATTATTCCTACAGACTCCTTTACCAGGCTTCCATAGTCTACTGAACTATCTCATATAGTTTTATATTCATTTTATGTTTGTGACACTTGAATTCATTAATCTCTGGTAATGTTATACTGTTCCTTGTCTTTTATTAACAAAGACATTTAAACCACCTATTGCTATGCAACCTCCTAATTATCATCTCTTCATCAGTATTCAGTCAGCTACCATTCAAGTCAGTATATTAATTCACTCTACTTGTGAATGAAGAGTATGTAAATATACTTTCCAATGGAAATAGCACAATAAGATTTAAAACTGGTATCAGATATGGGTTGAGAGAGAAAGAAAACTAAAAAGATACAAGATAGATGTATTCTTTTAAAATGTGCCATTTTCTATCAAAATGTGATTTTGTATGCTTTTATAATCCACTTGTTCCAACAGGACTTAAAAAGATGAAGTCTTAATGTGTAGAAAAGAGCCACATTGGAGTTCCCGTGTAGCTTAGTGGGTTAAAGATTGGGTACTGTCACAGCTTTGGCTCTGATTACAGCTGTGGCTTATGTTAGATCCCTTCCACATGCTGTGGGCATGGTCAAAAAAAAAAAAAAAAGAGAGAGAGAGAGAGAAGAATCATATTGGTTAGGAAATGCAGGCTCTATTTTTATGAGCAGTCATGGCCACATTTCATGGGCTGGCCATACAAAAGATGAACTTTTTTCATAGAATTCCACCCATCACCATTCAAATGAAGGTACCCAATTTGTATTACCACAATGATGGCTCCATATAGTAAATTAATATGCTATATTACTTAAGGTTTAGTTTCGTGCTTAATTACATTTTCCATCATTTAATTATACAGCAAAGACAATAATCAAACCTCACTCTAAACTGCTGCCTGAGGCTAATGAATTTTCCTGTCACAGAGGGAAGTTCCCTAATCCATTCCCTTAGCCCCAGACCAGGTTGAGTGTCTTTCTCTGTGTTCTCATGTAAGGGCAGCACCCTCCTCCTTCATAGCACTTGACATAACTGTAATTGTCTTAAAGCTTGAGGTAATTATTAGCTGAAGTCTGTTTTCCTTCCTATCCCATCTGAAGCCCCACATAAGTAAGCATGAACCTGGAGTTGTCTTGGTCAATGCATGCCAGTGATAATAGCTCAATAACTATTTGTGGACTGATTGTGGAATAAATTTCAGTGTTACATACCAAAAACTATTGCTACAAAACTTCTATTACATAACATGTTAGGGCACCCAAAGAATGACACCTTTGTGAATTGAATTATAGGTTAAAACACTTCCCACTTAAGCATAAATACTCAGCTTTAAATAACATAACAAAAAGTGAGCAACATTGCTTGGCAGCCTTTGGGTAAAAGCTTTTTTTTTCCTTTTTCTGTTTTCTTCTTTTCCTTTTTATAGCCACACCTGTGGCATACGGAAGTTTCCTGGCTAGGGGGTCGAATCGGGACTGCAACTGGGGCCTACACCCCAACCACAGCAACACCAGATCAGTGCTGCGTCTGTGACCTATGCTGCAGCTTGTGGCAACTCCAGATCCTTAACCCACTGTGTGAGGCCAGGGATGAGGCCCACATTCTCAAGGACATTATATTGGGTTCTTAACTCACTGAGCCACGATGGGAACTCCTGAGTAAATGCTTTTAAGTAGTTGAATAAGCAAACTGAAAAGAAGACATATTTTGGCTTAGGAGTCTGTTTTAGTTTAGCACAGTGACCAGTAGTGTACAATTAAAGATATTAAAACCTCAAAAGGAAAGCAGTGTTATACCTTGAAATCATTTTTTTTTTTTTGAGTGGTGATCCCATTGCAGAATACGAATCCAGCCTTACAGCTGGTCACTTGACAAAACAGTTCTGAAAGAGATTCATTAGTTCTTTTGTATGGTTTTGCAGTGGGCCAAGCACTATTCTTGAGCTTTTCTCTTCCTTTTATGTTATGTGTGTATGAAATCTCAATATAGATGCTTATATAGTTCACTCTATAAAGCACAGCTGTGAAATTACTGCTTACTATCACATTAAAGAAAGAAACACAATCGCGAGGGCCTGGATACAGTGAATAACTGATGAGCGCTATGATTGAAATGCCTCTTCCCTGCTTCCACATTTCCAAATGCAGTAGCAAAAAGGAGGTCATTTGCATTCGCTATGAGAGTAGAATACAGTCTTAAACAATTTGTATACTTTAAACGAAATCTAGTGTTTGCTATTATTATCTTTGTTAATCAAACTGAATAATTTCCTGTTATTATTGCTCCGGTCTTCACCCTAATATTTTCAAAAATGAGAAAGAGGGGGTCCTTGACGTAATTTAAACTCAAATGTTGACATACATCTCGCTATTGAACTATTTCCCCCGCTTACAAAATATAACCAGGTATCAGGCTCCTGATGTAGGAAAGAGAAAAAAGAGGAAAGGAAAGAAGGGAAGGAAGGAGAGGTGGTGGAGGAGCAAGAAGCAGAGTCAAAGGCCAGGAAGAAAGGAGAAAGGAAGGAAGGGAGAAGGGATTTTCATGCCCTTCAGCAGGTAATGTAAAACTAAAGCTAGCCCTTTGCTGCAACCTGCTGGCACAGTGGAGAAGTACAAATGAGAAGATGCTTAGTATTAGCAATAGCAAATTTATCATAAATGCTTCATTTGAAATACAGAAGTCTTCATAATTTTATTATAAATAATCCAATAGGGTATACCAGAAACAAATCACCTGTTTTGTTTCTCGGTTAGAAAATAGAGGAACTCTTTGCAGTAGAAAATACATATCCTCATAGAGGGTAGAAATTGATATTCCAGATTACAACGTAATAACCTAGCTCCTAGCCGTCTCCTGTTTAGTTAAGGATTCAAGCTCATGTTCACAAAGACAAAACCACTGCGGGGAAACAGCACAGATGAAAATCCCTTCAGGGGAAACTGTGTTCCATGTCATTTCAAGGATCCGTATCTGACCACAAACTCTGAGACTACATCTGAGTAGTTTAAATATCTGAAAGTTTTGCAAAAAGATCATAATGTCTATTGTAAAATGGCCAGAAATTCGTTTTGTGGGACTCTAGGTGGAGGCAGACCTGTGGCTTCGGGATCAACTTCTCTGCTCTGGCAAGGCTCACTGGCAAATTTGCTTTGTCTGAAGAACTCACTTATGCAGCAAGTATTGATGAAGAAACCACCGTATTAGACCACCATATAACCACATGGGTACATGTCTAATAATTCAGAAGGCTTTTTAAGAGGGCTGACGGATAGGCCTGTAGATCTTCTGGGACAGGGCAAAAAAGCATTGAAGAAGAGAGGCTAATCTTGTTTGGAAAGGCCCCTCAGAAATGATGTTGCTTAGGACTCTAGCAAAGAAATCACCAACACGGTCCATCTCTGATGTGGCAGCAGGCACTTGACAATGAGTTTTCTCTTCGGTGTTACGGGTCCCTTATATTTTCACATTTTTAGTTCAGCTTTAATGACTACAGCTGGTTGAAATCTTAGTTCCCAGATTTTTTTTTAAATCCTTGAGAATAAAAATTTAGAGGAAAAGTTTTTTTTTGTTTCGTTTTTTTGTCTTTTTGCCTTATCTAGGGCCGCACTTGCGGCATATGGAGGTTCCCAGGCTAGGAGTCTAACAGGAGCTGTAGCTGCAGGCCTGCACCACAGCCACGGCAACGCGGGATCCGAGCCGCGTCTGCAACCTACATCACAGCTCACGGCAACGCCGGATCCTTAACCCACTGAGCAAGGCCAGGGATTAAACCCGCAACCTCATGGTTCTTAGTCGGATTCATTAACCACTGAGCCACGAAGGGAACTCCTAGAGGAAAAGTTTTAATGTAATAGGTTAAACACAACTTCTGATTTTTTTCCTAAATTTCCTTAAAATGTAAAGTAGCCAGAAACCTTACAGGAAATGTGGGAATCAGGGATTAGAAGTTAGGTACACAATGGCGTCATTTCAAGAAAAAGAGAAAAGGGAAAAGAATAATCTTCAGGCTATTATTACAGAAAGAATTCTTTTAGTGACAAAAAAGGAGTTCTCGGTGGCTTAGGAGAGAGAATTTGAGTGAGATTTTAAAATCCTGTTGTTCAAAGGAATTATAATAAAGTAAAACAAATAATACTATCATTTAATGACTAAGTGGTGACTTTATTCCTGAACAAAGTTGTTAACAATCCTCACAAAAAAATTCTATGAGGTGCCCTTATTATAAACTTTTTTAAACATAAGAAAACTGAGCCTTGGGAAGACAACACTCGGGCCTTAATCTCAATATCTTCTCAGCAATATTGCTACACATGGGCCATACTGGCTGGTTTCCTCCAAAAGAACAAGGAATCATTCTGGATTTTGCATAAGACATTATCACCTTAAGCCATTTTAAAAGGACGTGGATAGGTATAGATACAGATATAGATATATCTAAAATTTCTTCCAGCACTGTTCGGAGTAAAAACATGCTGTATAAGTGGATGTAAATATATAAACAGCTGACGATATACTAACTAAAACATATTGCCTGTTACTAAACTTAAGAACACTTTATAACCAGTAGTAAAAGTAAATTAGAATAAAATTGTTAAAAAAATTCAAAACTATTTTTTGACAATGATGAATAATTAGTGAAATGCTATCATTACATAAACGTGCAGATTAAGTGGAAGGAAACAGGCTGACAGTTTTATAGTTTTCTCCACTTTCTCAAAATGTTGCTTTCTGTAACAATGTTTATATAATAAGTAAACAGATGCATAGGCATCAGTATAGATCCTCTGAGAAGGAGATGCCAAGACCAGATTCTACACAGAACAGACTGAGCCAGACATGGCCTATCTTCACCAAGAGAAAAAGACCCAGTGTCTTCCAACAGTGATGCAATGTTGACACCTGTGAAGGAAAAGGACAGGAAGAGGGATGGGTAGGAAGCGTCTCAGACTGCTGCATCACTCTAAAATAGTGTGGACCACGGTAATGGGGAGTCGAACTGCAGTCATGCATTAGAGGAGTCCCATGCTTGGCAGGAAAGACCCTGCACACTCATTGACGGGCAACAGCCCAGGGGGTTGTGGCTTCAGCGTGGTGACAGTGGTGACAGATCTTAAAGGATGGCTGGGGCTCCCACTCACTGTGTTTCCAGCACACGACCTGGGCTGTGCAGCCGTGGCCGCTGCAGGGAGCATGCGCATTACTAAATGCTTGCTGCTGCTTCTAGTGTCAGTTTTTAATTTACATCTTAGATCTATTTCCACCATGACTACACTTTGCCCCAATTCTTCTGGGTTTGTTTCTTTCTCCCACACTTTAATTATACAGAGTAACAAATTGGCAATTCACATAGTATATTGTGTGCCAGTGATTTTTTTTATTCTCTCCTGTTTTTGTCCTGTGACCTGGTATATCAGTTTAATGATATGCCATTTAAAATGACATTTTATTTAAAATGACAATTTTTTGGAGTTCCCATTGTTGCTGAGTGGGTTAAGAACCCAACTAGTAGCCATAAGGATGCAGGTTCCATCCCTGGCCTCGCTCAGTGGGTTGAGGATACGGTATTGCCACAAGCTGTGGCAAAGGTTACAAATGTGGCTTGGATCTGGCCTTACTGTGGCTGTGGTGTAGGCGGCAGCGGCAGCTCCGTTCCAACCCTAATCAGGGAACTCTCATATGCTTCAGGTGTGGCCCTAAAAAAAAAAAAAAGAAAGAAGACAATTTTCTAAGCTTATCTATAAAAGGATTATGAAAAGAGCCACTGAATCCACTTGAAAGAGGGGAAAAAAGTGAAAGCAAAAATCAGGAAATCATCCAGGTCAAGGGCTTAGGAACCTACCATGTAGGGAGAAAAACCTCAGTCTCTTTTTATATTCAACCCACAGTAGTTCCAGTTTACAACTATTCTTCCTTTTACTACTTTCAGGTAAGAGGGAGCTTCTGTGCTCCTTGGATTCTGTAATAATCTCTTGTCAGTAATACCCGCATCTGGGAAGTGACCTAGAAAGTACATTGGGAGTTCCCTTAGTGGCACAGCAGAAATGAATCTGACTAGGAACTATCAGTTTGCAGGTTCGATCCCTGGCCTCACTCACGGGGTTAAGGATCTGGTGTTGCCATCAGCTGTGGTTTATGTCTCAGACATGACTCGGATCTGGCATTGCTGTGGCTGTGGTGTACAGCTCTTATTAGACCCCTAGCCTGGGAACCTCCATATGCTGCAGGTGCAGCCCTAAAAAGACAAAAAAAAAAAAAAAAGTACATTGCATCACAAATTGTTTCTTTAAATCTGATAAGGCTGTTCATCCACACACATACAATTTCTCTCCTCTCTGAAGAGAGAAATGTTCATACTAGAGAGGGGCAACTCGCAAGCTTTTCAATATAAGATTCATCTGAAGTACTTTCCATGCACTTTGTAATACTAAGTGGAAAAAGCAAAGGTAGTCATTTTCTCCCCCATTTTAAAATGCTTGAAAATTTATTTATTAAATGTATTTATTTTGTGGCTGTGGCCATGGCATAAGAAAGTTCCCAGGCCAGGGATCAAACCTGTGCCACAGCAGTGGCAATGCCAGATCCTTAGCCCACTGAGTCACCAAGGCACTCCTCACCCCCTTTTAATTATTGTTTCCTTGAGAGAAATATTTCTTACCTAAGATAATTTTAACAGGTAGCCAGATAATGAGTCCTCTTTCTTCACAGGATTATACCAAATAAAGATAATTAAGAGATAGAGATTCTGCAGTTCCAGATGTTAGGTTAATCAATGAAAGAAAATCAGCCAGGTTCTAGGACCAGCTGAGAAGATACAGGCCAAATTAGTGATATACCTGAATGGTTTATGAACCTCCGATCACATATTCTAAAAAAACCAGCCATTCTCTGCTAATTGATTTGGTCCTCCCCAAAAGGGGAATATCTGCTAGCGTGCCTAGGTAACAGTAGTTGCACCTCTGTGTGATACACCAGTGATGCTATACAAAGTCCAACAGTGTCTTTTGATAAAGGAAGTTGCTTGCGGCTCCTTATGATTCTTCTCTGAGGATAACATCTGTCATTAACTTTGAAGGTTGTTTTCAAATCTTATTGACAATGGAGTGACTTGCTCCTGTTTGTGCCATGAGAAATACAATCTTCATATCTCTGTCTATAAACGTATGTCCATCAGTACCAGTACAAAATCGTAGTTCTAGTATCAAAAATGAATGAAGTGAACATCTTTGAATGTGGGCATTGAAGTATATCTCCCACGGCAGAAAGCAAGTTTTCAAATATTTTGCAGATGCTCCAAGTATAAAATTGCAATTAAGGAAGCAGGCGAAAGCAGAGTAGCTTTAACTGAAGGAGAGTGTGAGCTGAGTTAGCTTCTCCCTGCACTTCTTTTCCCCTTCATAGCTCCAGAGGCACCTCTGCTCAACCTTTAGGTACAGCTCGAAGACCAGTATCTTAAGAATCGAATGACTCCAAAGAGAATTAAATAGAAACTACATCAGTACCAAATGGGATTAATCCCAGAATGCAAAGTAAGTAAATTAGTATATCTTGCTGTATGTATATATAAATACTAAGAGGATAAAACAAATTCCTTAGCAGCACTTCTTAGTGGGTAATAAAGAGCTGGATTCATCTTTGAGATTATTTATCCCTTTCTATACAGGCATACCTTGTTTTCTTGTGATGTGCTTCGCAGATACACTCATTTTTACAAGTTGAAGATTTGTGTCAATTCTCAATGAAACAAGTCTATCAAGGCCATTTGTTCACTTCCTGTCTCTGTCGCACTCTCAAAATATTCCAAACTTTCACATTATTATTGTTATATTTATTATGGCAATCTGTAATCAGTCATTTTTTTTTTTTTTTCTCGTTATACCTGCTGCGTATGGAAGTTCCCAGGCTAAGGTCAGAATCAGAACTGCAGCTGAGGCCTACGCAACACCAGATCTGAGCCACATCTTCAGCCTATGCTGCAGCTTGATGCAATGCTGGATCCTTAACCCACTGAGTAAGGCCATGGATCAAACCCGCAACCTCACAGAGACCACGTCAGGTCCTTAACCCACTGAGTCACAATGAGAACTCCTGTAATCAGTGATCTTTGATGTTACTACTACCACCTGAGAAAGACTTCGATGATGGTTAGCATATTTTACCAAATGTATGTGCACTGTTTCTTGACATTATGCTATTGCACACTTAATAGGCTACAGCATAGAGCAAACATAATTTTTATATCCACTGAGAAGTCAACAAATTTATATGACTTGCTTTATCGCAATATTACTTTATTGTGGTTGTCTGTAATCCATCCAGAAATATTTCCAAAGTATGCCTGTATTTTATATATAGGAAGTGACAAGAAGTAGATTCAGGCTTAACCATCCAAAGAACAGAAGCATTACTGTTTAATTCAGGAACAAGATAAGAATATTTAGAATTAATTAATCTGGAAGACTGATCTCTACAATGAAAAAACAGTACAAGTCTATACATATTGGTGATGAGGGGACAAATTTCATTCTCTGGAGATGATACCACTGATAACTAAACTATTCAGATTAATACTCTGAGAATAAATTTGACCTGAATCATAACATGACCCAAAGTGGAAAAATCCTCTTCCTTATTCTTTGAACTCTCTCTTTTCATTACCTTGTCAGGTAGTCATAGATAAGAAGTTTTTTAAAAAATTATGAACTAATTTAATAAGTGGATTTTTATACTGAGACCTACACAACCAGCTGTTACAGCAATGACTTGCACTTGGGCAAGCACATTTGAGCTGATTTTATTTGGGAGGCTCTTTCTACTGTCAGGACAGTGACTGGAGCAGTAGTAAAAAAGATGGAGGAGGAGTTCCCACAGTGGCTGAGCAGGTTAAGAACCCAACGTAATAATGTCTGTGAGGATGCAGGTTCAATCTTTGGCCTCATTCAGTTGGTTAAGGATCCACCAGGGCCGCAAGCTGTGGAGTAGGTTGCAAATGCTGCTCAGATCCAGATCTGTATCCAGCATTGCTGTGGCTCTGGCATAGGTTGCAGCTGCAGCTCCAGTTTAACCCCAGCTCAGGGACTTCCATATGCCACAGGTACAGCTGTAATAAGGAAAAAACAAAAAACACACAAAAAAAGATGGTGGAAGATAATGAATTACGTATATATCTTAAACATGGGTTTATCATAGTTTGTTCCAAAAGGGTACTCCAAGACATAGATCCAAGTGTATGCAGTTTATTTTGAAGTTTTAGGGCACACAAAGTGAATGTGGAGAAGTAAAACAAGGAAAGGAAAGTGGTCGGTGATGGGGAGTATAAAGCCAACTACTATGATAGGCAACCAGACCTTCCTCAAGGGGAAATTCCAGGAAACACAGGTTTCAGAATTGCCTTGCTGGAAGAGTCAGAGACATGGAGTATTTATATAACAATTCCTGAGAGTCATTGGTTGAGGGCTTCTGGGTGGGGGAGGGGAGGGTTGTGCTAATTCTGCAAGATTTCCAACTACTTCAAGTGCAGCAGTGCCCTTTTATGGTTTGGGGAAAAGCTCTCAGACTTAGAGAGGCAGATCCTAGCTGCTGGGATTTTGCTGAAGCACACTGAAATGCAATGAGATGTTAGAGATCTGAGTCTATAGGGATTAGTGATGGATAGGACCAATTCAAGGATTACTCCTTAGCATGAGTGTTGCATTGATTAAGCTGAGAAGGGAAGGAGCTGATGGATGATCAATAACATGACAAGGCAATCTGATAGATGGGCAGTCATATAAGACCAAACACACATGACACATCTCTCAGGAAACTCATAGAAATCTCCATTGGCACTGAGAGAAGGGCCAGCCTCATAGTATCATGATTTGAGTATCACTGAAAATATAATCTTATTTGTAGCCACTGAAGAATGATATCTATAAATATGATTTACATAATAATATGATGGCTTGCCATTTATAATGTCCAAAATTCCATAAACTGTGGAGAAGGAATGCAGAGGCTAAATGTGAACATTCATAAAATCTACAACATTAGATTTATTTGATAAACTGTAATCGAACTATATATGACAGTGGCCCTCAGATTTTCTTGGCTTCTCAGCAATCAAATATTAAATTTGGCTTACCTAATGGGCGTGACATAAAATTAAATTAAATCATTAAATTTAACAGTTTCAACTGACATTCTGTTGTGTTCAACTGTGGAAAGAGGCAATCCTGAGGGAGGTTAGGCTGTTGTTTTACAGCTTTTCAAATGAGGCAATAAAGCCCGTGGGTTTCTTAACCAAATCTCAAGGATAAACCACTCATGGGTGGGAAAGATGAAAACAAAGGTTCTTTCCTCCAATAAAAATACTTTCCTGGGCTTTCTAGTTAGAAAACAATCCAATTTTTGTGGAAAAATAAACAAAAGAGAAAATATAACAGAGTTTTCTAGCAATATCTTCATCATAGCCTTGAAACACTGCCTCCTGTTATGTTTTCCTTTCCTCTTTTTCAGTGTATCAGCTGACAGCTAAAATTGGCCTATAAACCCCCTCTCATTTGACTCTTCCCTGACCCAGTTCAGACTCCCGAGTGGGGGAAGTGCAGAAGCAAAGCCAGCATTCGGCATGTGTTTACTTCTTTGTGTTTCAGCACAAATGATGATACCACTAGAAAGAGTCCAGAGAATAATGTTTCTTTGTTTTGCTGTAGCTTGCACACCTGCGGGTCAGTGCATGCATTGTTTGTAGTTTTCTCCTATGCCAGACCAGATGAGAAAGCAACTCTTGTTCTTGATTTGTGATCCAATATATCAAGCAAGCTATGCTTATTCTCAAAAAAATATGGGTAGATATATATATGCAATTAAGTGCATACTTTAGAACTTTAGGCAGTTGCCATTTTTTTTTTGTCTGTTTTACATTTTCTAGCAGCTGTGGATTAGGAAAATTTTAGACTGAACTGTTAATCCAGTAGCCTTGAGGTCCCATCAGTAAATGCTGATTTCACCATTACCCTATGAAGAGTTGCTGCTATAAAAAAAGTTATTCAGAGAATTTTAATGAGTTTTCCACCATACTGCAGGCCTATTTTTTTCCCTAATTTCTTTCTTTGTGATTGACCAAGTAGAAATTCCTTTTTAAACTGTACCAAAATTATCTGGAAAACCACTATTAAGGATTAATTGAAAAAAGTATCAATTTATTCATTTAATGAAGCGTTGTATATGTTGGACAAACCACTGGTATACATGAGCATCAAGTTAATTTCCCCAAATACTGCAATTTATATTGGAGCTCATAGGACATAAACCAATTGCAGTTAATATGCTGACCGAAGGCATTGGGGTAAACGGCATTACTGCGTATATGCGGATGATGACATATTATTATTCTACAAGGCTGTCATGACAGTGACACAGGATAGAGTGTAAGGTTCCAGAGGAAACACACAGAATCCTCCCAGTCTTACCAGCAGTCAAAAATTAAACTTGGCTTGCTACCAGACTTGAGATATAGTCTTATCCTCTCCTAAGTTCTGAATTTTTCCTTTATGGGTCTGATTTCTCTGCTGTAAATTGCTTGTCTCTCTGGGGAGAGGAAGTACTGAAAATGAACAGTTATCATCTTTTTGGCAGTTTGGGAGAGACAGCAGAAAAACATTCTCCTACAATCTAGCACTGGCTTCCAACATTTATACTGAGCATTTCATAAACAATGAAACATCTATTTCGTGTGTAGCACTGTTGGATAATCTTGGGCCTTAGGGTTTTCTGGATCTCACAGATGTGATAGAAATCAGATGTCAACAGCTTTTGAAATCAGATGTTCTTTTACATGGACTGAAATTACTACTGTGTATTTCTATACTTTCTAATGAACATTTTAGAAGAGAAGTAGCAATTATTTGAAAGCAATGACTTGATTTTGCCAGGGATATTTAATACCAATGATGCTCTCGTCTATTAGAAATGACTCAGTCTTTATGACATTCTAAAGAACAAATCCATGAGATGTAGTTTACCATGGCAGTGGGGAATATGCGCTTGGTATTAGACAGAGCAAAGTTTGAATTGGGGTTTTCACCTTTAGGGTTTTCCACCCTTGGGAGTTCCTGCTATGGTGCAGTGGGTCAAAGATCCAGCTTGTCTCTGTGGAATTGGACCCAGCACTGCTGTAGCTGTGGTGTAGGTCACAGCTCTGGCTCAGATTCAGTCCCCTGCCCGGGAATTTCTATATGCTGAGGGTACACCCAAAAAAGAAAAAAGAAAAAAAAAATAAAAGCTTTTTCTACCCTTGGACAAGATACTTACATTTTCAGAGCTTTAAAACCTTACGGTTTTTAAATATATTTTTAATACATAATAAGTTTAAGGGGATGATTAAATAATATGTGAAAGCATGTAGTGTATTGAAAGCATAAAGTCCATGTAAAGAGTGATATGAATCTGAATGGATTATGTGCAGTGGGTATGCCCACCCAACAGTGACCATTTCTGCATTTGGAGGAGAGGGTTGCCACAGGGCAAGTGCCCCAGTTACGAAAGGCAGGGCCTGCAGCATCATCTAGAATCCAAAGTGAGAACAGAAGAGGTTAAACTGCCATATAGAACTGAGTCTGAAGAAAAGGGTGCCAACTAAAAATTGGCACTTGCCATCTGCCTCTATAAGGGTTAAGTTATTAACTACTGCAGTTGCTGACCTTCAACACCCCCTGAAAGGACTTTAGGGTGGAGATCAGGAATGACGCACTCTGTGTTCTGGGAAAAACGGACAGAACAGGCCTTCATATAGTTAGGCAGGAGAGGAGTTTATGAGCCCAAATTCTTATATATTCTCATCTCTAAAAAAGCACCAAAGTCATTAACAGTGACATCTGCTCCCTGTAATTAGCAGCAAGCCTCTGCCAAAATGGGTGTTTGACTGCACATACCTCCTCTTTACTACAATTGTATGTAACACCCACCTCTCCCTCTACTTCTCTGGAGCAGTTTCTCAGAGTAGCTGAAATTCCATCTCCTGCACTATAGTCCTCATTTTTGCCCCAAATAAAATTTAACTCACAACCCTCATGTTGTGCATTTTATTTCGGTCAACAGGGGAAAGGATGTCCTTTTGAGCTCAAGATGTTCATCTCATGTAAAAATGATTTGGGAGTTCCTGGGGTAAAGCTGGAAAGATGAGTCAGAAGACACCAAAGGCGGGAAACCGATGGGACAAAAAAAGGGGGGCTTTGTATGAACAGTGGCCACAGCCACCTAGAAGTAGGCTGTGACCTAAAGGATGGTGAGAGCTGAAACTAATGATCCGTGCTGAAGTTCAGCTTCTAAACTTTAGAAACAGTGATGCCTGATGTCCAGTTTTAATGATTTCCCCATGTGTAATGGGATGTCCTGCTACTTACCACCCTCTGGTATTCAGGAAAATCTTATCAACCACTAATTTCATGCCAGTATCATATTACTGTAACCTTAAGGATTAAAGAGAGGAGGCTATGATCATGTTGAGACAAGGAGAGGAGTCCGGAGCAAAGGGGGCCTTGAGGAAACCATAGAGATAAGATGGTCAGATGCTGCCAGGGAGTTCAAGAGGAGCCAGGATCAAAAGTTCAGCGACAGGTCATTCCCATAATGTGAAAGCAACCTCTGAAATTATTCAACAATATTTACAAAGAGGCTGAGTTTCTAACATTTACACCACAGTGAGACTCATCATTTTGTACATTAAAAAAAAGAGAGAGAAGCCCTAATTTCAGGAGAACTTGAAGACATTCCAGTTTTATAAAGTATTAGTAAATTTAAATCTATAAAAATAACTTAAGTTCAGAAGTAAGAAACCAAAAAAAAAAAAAAAGAAGAAGAAGGAAAATCTGCAACCAAATTGATTTCATAGGCTTCACTTACTCAAATTTTTTTTTTAAGAGTGGCACCTACAGCATATGGAAGTTCCCAGGCCAGGGGTCAGATGGGAGCTGTAGTTGTTGGCCTACATCACACTCAGAGCAACATGAGATCCAAGCTGTATCTGCAGCTTAAACCACAGCTCACAGCAATACTGGATCCTTAACCCACTGAGTGAGGCCAGGGATCAAACCCACATCCTCATGGTTACTAATTGGATTTGTTGCCACTGAACCCCAATGGGAGCTCCCTCAAATATTTTTCTAAGGGTAAATGACCCACCTACAAGGCAATTACATAGAAGAGGAAAGAAGAAGAAATATAAATTACACGGCACCCCCTCCTCTGCGCCAGGCACCTTAGGTTACCTCATTTTATTCTTAAATTGTTCCTACCAATGGAATATTGTTTCCATTTTAGAAATGAGGCCATGGATGCAGAGGTTAAGCAACCTGCTTCAGTGAGTCATTCAGCAGTGGCAGAGTGGGGGTGACACCTGGGTTCTCTGACCCTTACCTTCCTGTGTGTTCCAGTCTCCCACGTGAACTGGCATTTTCCCAGGAAAGCAAGGCTGGTACCCCATGACCACAAGGGCACACAGATTCTTTTAATCTATTCTAAATGCTCCCAGAGAAGAATGAGACTCTAACTTCATTTACGCAGCCCCAGTTCTCCAGGACTTATGAATATCACTGCTACGTAGGAAAGGAAATAAATTTTCCAGTTTACAAAGGGTGCTTCACCATTACCAAATGCTTTAGAAAACATTTTTTAATATCTGAATTGCATGTAATAATGATAATATTTATAGAATACTTACTAAGTGCCAGACGCTATACTAAAGGCTTTATATAGATTATAGCCTGTAATGCTCACGAAACCCACAAGTATTTAGTATTACCATTTAACCCATTTTACGTTTGAAGATGTTGAGACGTAGAAGGGTTAAGTAATTTGTCCAAGGTCACACCACTAATAAAAGTCACAATTAGACCAAACAGTCCAAGTGGAGAGCCCCCACTCTTAATCACCACGCTATAATTCCTCCAACATAAAACTTTACCAGGTACTAGGCACAAAGCCTAGACTCACTCTTTCTTCTGTGGAGTAAAATCCACACCAAATGCAGGAAAAAATGGTACTTCACAGATATTCACAAAAACCTAGGAAATAGAAGAAAGGGAGAGAAACGTGACGGACCTGGGTTACTACTGCGATCTCCCTACCATTTCTGCCCCCAGCTCCTCAGCCCTGTTTCTGCATGAAAGCAAGAGGACTAGAGAGATTAAGTAACTTGCCCAGGGTCACCTATCTAGAGTCAAATCTCTTGACCCTCAGGCCAAAGAACTTTCACGATATACCTCAAACCCTGATAGAAGTCTTCTGTAGCCCAGTACAAGTCCAAACAGTAAATCACGCTTCAGAACTGTCTTTTGAAAATAGCTTTGCATAGAAAAATATCCAGCTGCTTTCCCTTTATTTAGAAAGATGAGTCAATGAAATTGTTGATTGATGATTTTCTTACATACCTACCTTGATATGATAAGTTTAATTTCAGGTTTTGACATGCTCAAAAAGGAGAATAAAGTGGTTCATTTTGTTCTCCCCCAGAGCCGTGATTTTAGGATTCCAGACTCTGTTATCAATCCTGTCCAGTTTTGACATGGTATTATTGGTCAAGAAAAAGAAAATTTCCTATGGAGTTACATATTTACTTCTACAAAGTTTGGTTGCAATTTTTCTCCCCATACTGTTGAACAAATTGGTGCTGGATCTTAGCTGCACATTTAAAACTTGAGTCTTGGAGGACATCATCTGGGTCTGTGAGTCATGAAGCCTGATTATCTTCATTAAGGACTCATCGAGAGCTGTTCAAGTTGATCCAATTTACAGAGCTTCTGTACCTACGATATAACATCTCCAAAAGAATGTCTATGGATGTGGATGATAAATACTGCATATGATGATAACTAACCTTCCAAACTCAATCCTCATGTTATATTTCTTTATATCTCTTACATTTCTTAGCATATTACAGTCCAGTCCACACAGTAGGATGGAGAAAGGTGGAGAAAAAAATAGACCAATTATCCTGTAATATCCATAGTCAGAGACTACTAATTACCCCCTAAAATTCACTCCATCTGAAATGTCAATGAAAAATTAATTAGTTGATCTAAGAAAGAAATGGAAAATTGTATTTGAGCTAAATCTGAGGATTATAACCCAGAAAGAGTATATCAGAAAGCTCTGAGAACTGTTCAGCCTGTAAAAGATTAAGTTACAGAAGTTTTTTGAGACAGAAGGCTATACATCAATTGACATATCATATTGATGGTTTACGTAAACAAAATCTAAGCCTAATCCTGGCTGGTCATGTGACCTCTTACAAGACCAAGAAGGAATGTTATCTTTTAAGGAGGTGTCTTGTTGATGGTAGGGGAATGTTGCTCTTTATGGTTAAGTAGGTATCCCTGCCATGGGGAGGTTTGATCAATACATAATACAGATACACTATGCACAGTGAAGGGAGAGAGGAGGCCAAAGGGGAGAGAAGAATTTATATTTAAATTTTTCCTGTCTTGTCATAAAATATGGAATTTATTTCACAGAAGTAATAAAGTTTAAAGTCACACTTGGCTGCCAACTTAGAGGTATTTCTTAACTTTCCTAAAGGCTAGATGTGGTTAGATGATTAAGGTCAATAGGATTAAATACAGATGATGTTAGGAATTTGTGGATGATCTTCAACTTAAAACACAAGCCATTTGCCATGGAGTTCCTCTCCTTTTCTCTTACTCTATAAAGTAGACATTAATTGTGACCCAGCCTCAACAATGACAGTGAAAATAATGCCTTAGGGGATAGCAAAGCAAAAACATGGAAGAAATTGGTATGATGCAGAGCCACCTCCCAATCTGAACTACTACCTCAAGACCCTTAAATGAAAAAGACTTACTCTGTACTTGAAGTCTGTTGTTAGGTAAACTTACTTTTTACCTTAACTTTCCTCTAGGACTGCACTCATTAGTAAAGGGATAACTCCTGAATTCCTATGCTTAATGAGGCATGTGCATGACTCACCATTTTTATTATTAAAAAGTAATTATACTCATTCTATGCAAAGTTTTATTCTCTTTGGCATTGTTAAATAAGTACACTCCCTTCCATATGTGAGGAATTAAAATGAGGGCCCAATGAACTATTCAAAGTTATGCCATCATGAAGTCACTTTTTCAAACTACTCTGACACTTGCTTTTATGGTGAACTGATTTCTTGACTCCACATTAGTGTAACAGGAGAGATTTTTTTTAAGAAGAAAACATAAAAGAAAATTAAAAAATGAAGAAAGAAGACAATATAGCTTTCAGTCAATGAACATAATGTTTCATACTGAGGTCAAATCATTACTATTATCAAAAATATAAACGGAGATAACCTCTGCTATTGCTCCTATTAATGTTCATTTGTAAAAGGTAAATGATAGATTTTATTGAAATTAAATAATTTGAAAATCATTATTCGGATTGAATCATGTAAAGTTGTGAAAACTGTACAATAAATATATCTACCAGAAAACTAGATTAAAACAAGAAAATTGGTGTAATAACTTTGTAATGCTGATTTTATTAGTGATAAAATTACTACTTTTCTAATACATTATTAGCCTGACATTATTTTTGTAATTTTATACATTTAAAGAAATCAGATGAGTATTATGAAAGTAAAATTTGTATGTAACCACAAAAGAAAAAAACCTTGAGAAAGAAGAGAGATGGAGGAATTGTGCTTCCTGATTTTAAACTATACTGCAAAGCTACAATAATCAGAACAGTATGATATTTTAGGAGTTCTCATTGTGGCTTAGCAGGTTAAGAACCCCACATAGTTTTGTGAAAATGCAGGTTCAGTCCCTGGCCTCGCACAGTGGGTTAAGGATCTGGCATTGCTGCAAGATGTGATGTAGGTTGCAGATACAGCTCTGACCTGGTGTTGTGTTGCTGTGGCTGTGGTGCAGACCTCAGCTGAAGCTCCGATTTGACCCCTAGCCTAGGAACTTACATATGCCACAGGTGTGGCTGTAAAAAGAAAAGCAAACAAAAAACCAGTATGATACTTCCACAAAAGCAGACACATAGATCAAAGAAAGAAAATAGAGAAACCAGAAATTAGCCCACACCCACACTTATATGGTCAATTAATCTATGACATAGGAGGCAAGAATGTACAATGGAGAAAAGACAGCTCTCTTTAATAAATGGTGTTGGTAAAACTGGACAGCTACATGCAAAAGAATCAAACTGGACTACTTTACCACACCATATACAAAAATAAATTCAAAATGGGTTAAAGACTTAAATGTAAGACCTGAAATTATAAAATTTATAAAAGAAAATAGAGCAGTTTTCTCTTTGATATTGGTCTTAGCAGTATTTTTTTAGATATCTCTCCTCAGGCAAGGGAAATAAAATACAAAATAAACAAATGGGATAACATCAAACTAAAAAGCTTTTACATAGCAAAGGAATTATCAACAAAATGAAAAAGTCACACACTGAATGGGAGAAGATACTTGCAAATGATACATCTAATAAGGGGTTAATATCCAAACTATACAAAGAATTCATATAATTCAGCATCAGAAACAAACAGCCTGATTTAAAAAATGAGTGAAGGACCTGAATAGACAGTTCTCCAAAGAAGGTGTACAGATGGCCAACTGGCACAGGCTCATCACCACTAATCATCAGGGAAATTCAAATTAAAACCACAACCATATTACCTCACACCTGTCAGAAGAGCTATTATCAAAAAGACAATACATAACAAGTGTTGGCAAGGATGCAGAGAAAAGTGAAACCTCCTGTTCTCTAGGTGGGAATGTAATTTGGAACAGCCACTGTGAAAAACAGTATGGAGGGGTCTCTAAAATTAGAAATAGAACTACCATGAATCCAGTAATTCTACTTCTGGGTAGTTTTCCAAAGAAAACAAGAACACAAATTCAAAAAGATATATTCCCTCTGTATTCATTGTGGCATTATTTACAATAGCCAAGATACGGAATGAACCTAAGTCTCCATCGATAGATGAATCGATAAAGATGTAGCAGCTACACACAATGAAATATCACTCAACCATAAAAAGGAGGAAATTATTTTAGGTAATTAATTTTTTATTTTTGTTTTTAAAAAGAAGGAAAACTTGTCATTAGCAACAATGTGGATGGACCATGAAGGTATTATGAAAGTGAAATAAGGCGAGAAAAATACCGTATGATTTCACTTATATGTGGAATCTGAAAAACAAACAACCATAACAAATCAGAAATAGAGTTATAGATACAGAAATAAATAGGTAGTTGCCAGAGGGGAGGGGAATGGGAGAGGAGGGAAAGTTTCAAGATAAGTGAGTCATGGGGATATAATGTCCAGAGTGAGAAACATAGTCAATAACAATGTAACCTCTTTGAATGGTGACAGAGGGTAACTAAATTTATTGCAGTGATTATTTTGCAATGAATAGAAATATTGGGAGTTCCCATCGTGGCACAGTGGAAACGAATCCCACTGGGATCTATGAGGTTATGGGTTTGATCCTTGGCCTGAACACTGGGTTAAGGATCCAGCATTGCTGTAAGCTGTGGTGTAGGTTGCAGATGTGGCTCGGACCTGGCATTCCTGTGGCTGTGGCGTAGGCCGGCAACTGTAGCTCCGTGGGATTAGACCTCTAGCCTGGGAACCTCCATATGCCACAGGTGTGGCCCTAAAAAAATAAATAAATAAATAAATAAATAAATAAAGGGAAATATTGAATCACTGTAATGTGCATCAGAAAATAACATCGAGTTGTAGGTCAGTTACTCTTCAAAAACAAACTCATAGAAGAAGATCAGACATATGGTTATCAGAGGCAGAAAATGGATCTAGAGGAAATGAGAAGAGGTTGGTCAAAAGTTACAAACTTCCGGTTTTAAGATAAATAAGTACTAGGGACATAATGTCCATGAGTAACATAGTTAACACTGCTGTACATTATTTGTGAAAGTTGTTAAGAGTTCTTATCATGATGACAAAAGTTTTATCTTTTTCTTTCAGTTTGTATTTATATGTGATGGTGGATTCAGTATACCTACTGTCTAGTCTTTTCATGATGTGTGTAAAGTCAGGTCATTATGCTGTACACCTTAAACTTATACGGTGCTGTTTTTCAATTACATCTCAATAAAACTGGAAGAAAATAAATAAATAAATACTCAAGTATACGCTTTATGACAAGTAAATTCGTCTGGGTAAATGCAGACATTAGAGATTTAAGAGAGCTGAAGTTGCAAAGAATTTGAACATTAATGCTGGAAAAGGTAACAAAACATTGACATTTCTGTATTTTCATAAGCAGAATAAATATAATATTTGTTATTTTATATTAACTACTAAATTGTTAGATAAATAAGGAGATTGGGATTAACATATACACACTATTATATATAAAATAGATAACAAACAAGAACCTACCATATAGCACAGGAAAATATACTCAGTAATTTGTAATAACCTATAAGGAAAAAGAATATGAAAAAAAAGGTGTATGTGCATATGCACACACACACACACATAAAACTGAATCACTGCACTGTATGCCTGAAAATTATATGCTATTATAATTCAACTATACTTTAATAAAATTTTTCAATTAAAAATAAATTCTGATTGATGTAAAAGTCAAAAAAGATGCATAAATTGATAACTCAGAAGACGAAATGATCAGAAAAGAAACCCACGGCAGAGGAAAGACAACAGAACAGCACAACAGGGAAGATGGATGAGATTAAGAAGGATTTTAAGAACATAAAAGACAACGTAGGAGTGACAATTTAAACTGAAGCAGAATTGATGCTGTTTTAAATTAGATCAATATCGTGGAGAACAAACAAAAGCTATTCTCCCAGAATAAAGATGAAAAGGACCAGGGGAAAACAGTGGTATGGGAAAAAAAAAAAAAAAGAGAGAGGGGAAAAATGTTGGAAAGGACTGAGAAGCCATCCAAGAGAATAGGCAGTAAGTAAAAATAAAATAGAAAAAAATAAAAAATAAAACGGGTGTGCACACATAGAAAGGTATCTTCTTCAGGCACAACCTATGAAAAAAAAGAAATAGAGGAAAGAATTTTTGACTATTTCATATTCTAGGGACATTTCTGAACGACCAACATTTATTTAATGACAAATGAAAATTCTAAAATAATTTAGGCAAAAACAATAGATTGTACTTACCACTAACACTTCCTTCAAAAAGAATAGCATTAAGGGAGTTCCCGTCGTGGCTCAGTGGTTAACGAATCCAACTAGGAACCATGAGGTTGCGGGTTCGATCTCTGGCCTTGCTCAGTGGGTTAAGGATCCGGCATTGCTGTGAGCTGTGGTGTAGGTTGCAGACGCAGCTCGGATCCCGCGTTGCTGTGGCTGTGGCGAAGACTGGCAGCTACAGCTCCTGTTAGACCCCTAGCCTGGGAACCTCCATATGCCGCAAGTGCGGCCCTAAAAAGGCAAAGAGATAAATAAATAAATAAATAAATAAATAAATAAATAAATAAATAAATAAAAGAATAACATTAATAACAATGAGTGAAACTTATTCATGGTCTAAGTGACACTGGCTTAGACTGGTAGTTCTCAAAAATTTTGATTTCACGGTCCCTTACATTTTTAAAAATTACTGAGTTCCTATATAGCTTTCATTCTGTGGATTACATCTATCACTATTTACTATGCCAGAAATAAATATGAGAAATTAAAAAATATAACCATTTATTTAAAATAAATCCATCACATATTAATATAGTTTTTCAGGAAAAAGTTTTTTCCAAGATGGTTAAAAATTTAATGGGAAGAGTGGCATCGTGTTACATTGTAGCAAATCTCTTAGTTTTTGACTTAATAGAAAACAACTGGATTCTCACATCTGCTTCTATGTTTAATTTGTTGCCATATTAAATGTCACATAACCTCTGGAAAACTTCATCATTTACTCAAAGAATGAGAGTACAAAGGGAAAATAACACCCTTGTACTATTAGGAAAGCAGTTTTGAATAAATGAACACCCTGAAAGGGTCTCAGGGACCCCTTAGTTTCTCACACTGCCTCAGGCTAAAGCATATTTATTAAATAATATTACAAAGCTGTGGTGGGAAAGTGAGTCCAGGGTTACTTACTTCATGGGTTCATTGACATAACCAAGACCTCAAGTTCTGGAATTCCCACTGTGGCTCAGTGGGTTACAAACCCAACTAGTATCCTTGAGGGTGTGTGTTCAATCCCTGGCCTCACTCATTGGGTTAAGGATCTAGCATTGCCATGAGCTGTGGTGTAGGTCACAGACCAGGCTCAGATCTGTTGCTGCTGTGGCCATGGCATAGACCTGCAGCTGTAGCTCTGACTCTAACCCTAGCCTGGGAACTTCCGTATGCCACAAGTGTGGCTGTAAAAAAAGAACTCAGGTTCTGCAGCAACATGGATGGACCTAGAAATTATCATACTAAGTGAAGTTACGTCAAAGAGAAAGACAAATTATCAAACGAGGTCACTCGTATGTGGAATCTAACAAAACATGATACAAAAGAGCTTACAAGACAGAAACTGACTCAGAAATTTTAAAACCAAATTCATGGGTACCAAATGGTAAACGTGAGGCCAGAGGGATAAATTAGGAGGTTGGGATTGACAATTGTTACAAACACAGTACTGTATGTAAAATAATACATAGGTAACAAGGACCTACTGTATAGCACGGGGTAATCTACCCAGTACTGTGTAATAACCTATATGGGAAAAGAATCTGAAAGAGAACAGACATGCATATGTATAACTGATTTACTTTGCTGTATACCTGAAACTAACACAGCTTTCTAAGTCAACTATACTCCAATAAAATTTATTTTAAAAACAGAGTTCATGTTATTTCCATCTTTACCACTGTGCCATTCTCAGAGGATGAACCTCTCCTCCTTGGCTGGTTTTCTCATGGTCCTAAAGCTGCCAGAGTTTCAACATTAACACTCAAGACCAGAGACAGAAGAAAAGTTTTAGTTCATGAACAGTTTTCACAGTGAGGAAACAATTTTAAGACATGCAGGCAGACTTCCCTCAGGCTTATGGACCAAAAATGAATACCGTGTCATTCTTTGAACAATTTGCTGGAAGAAATCACCACATTTGGGCTTCACACACAAACACACACATATATTGAGATATGTATATATTCCCTTTGAATCTGCAATTCTATTTCTAGATATTTATCCTCATGCAATTATCAAATGTGAAAAGAGTCATGCATGTTCATATTTTACACGGCATTTTAATATTAAAGTAATTTTTAAGTCAATGGTCCCATCATGAAAAATTGGTTGAATAAATAAATTTTCGTGCTTCCATAAACAAAATGCTTTGGAATCACTAAAAGCGATGATGTAGAACTGTACTTATTGGCATGGAAATCTGTTCATAGCATATTGTTAAATAAGATGTTAAAATTTACAAAATATTGTACACAGTCATAAAAGCCCACTTTTATAAAATATATTCAGTAATGTGTGTAGAAATATGTCAGAAAGACTTTATATCAAACCATTAATAGCGGTCATCTCTGGTCACATTGTAGGTCATTGTTTTTATATTGTTTTCTAAATTATCTGATCTGTTTGTGAATGCATATTTTTAGGAACCCCCCTTTTTTTTTTTTTTGGCTGCACCCATGGCATATGAAAATTTCCAGGCCAGGGACTGAACCTGTACCACAGCAGTCATCAGAGTCACCGCAGTGACAACACTGGACACTTAAGCCAATGTGCCACCAGAGAACTTCCACATTATTTTATAGTAATAATTTAGCAGGGCTATTTTCATCTTGAAAAAAGTGGGTACGATGAAGAAATGTTCTGGTTCACTAACGCAATGTAAATAAATTTCATGTAAATAACTACTTATTATCAGTAACTCTCCTTCTTCCTCAGGATAGGAAAGATGCTACAGTTTTTAAAAAATGATTGTGTGTATACAAATATAAGTAATTTAATGTGACCAATTTATATTCTGTGTAATTTCATAACAATACCAACGTAAATCGCAATCAATCACATTTGAAAATATGTCTCTCTGACCCACATTTCCTTAAATCAGAGTTAGGGTTAATCTTAGAGTGAAAAACTAAAACAATGCCCTGAATCTCTCTGTAATTGGTTGGAAAGCACAGAAATCACACAATTTACTTGAGGTCAGGATGTGTTTGTGGAGTTACGGCCTGAATATCAAATAGAATCCAATCACTGGATTTAAGAAACTGCAACACCCCATTCAAGAAATGCTTTTTATCATCTACCTGTTTAGAGTTCAAAATAGTTTCTGTGTTCAATTTTACTATTAATTTTTTCAGGTCCAGTACTCTCTACCACTGCCTGGCATTACAGACATATCCATTCCCTGAAATTACTGATGACCTAAATGCCCTGCATACAGTGATGAGCTCCAAAGATACCAAAATAAATGAGCGAAGTCCTGTTCAGACCGATGTGAGAGATGGGGCTGGGGAAGTGGCATTTTTAATGTTGCTGTTCTTTATCTGAAATGAAAAGGAAGCAATGATGCAAATATGAGTCAATTTGGAGAGGTAGAGAGGCTGATATTCAAGAGACGGTATGCCTGAGTGGATCAACCTGCTCTGTAAAGTGGGAAGCAGTATCCTTGGTGAAGACTCAGCAAGGATGTGTGGGAGACAAGACAGGCTGTGCCTGCGTGCTTGACTAGAGAGGTGGATGTAAGGAGAAGTCTCATGGGGAAAAGCCAAGGAAGTGTACCAGAAAGAAGAAAAGAGAGAGTGTACTTGAATTCTCCATAATTTCAAGACAACTATGGGGACAGTGTAATTATGATAGAGCAGGCAGTCTGAGACTCTAAATAAAGTAATACTTCCCTGTAACAGAATTGGAGAAACTTGCTTCTCATAGAGAAAAGCAAAAGAACTTTTCTGTGGTAAAAGAGAGAATATCACATTGTGTAACGGGTTCACCAATAAGTACATACTTAAGAAATGTTTACTTGATAGAAGGAAAGAAAGAAGGAATGAAGGGAGCAAGAGGAGAGTGAGAGGTAGGGAAGGAGGGAGGGAGAGAGGAAGGGAGGAAAGCAGGGAAGGAGAGTGGAAGGAAGGAAGGAAAAAAGGAAGGGAGGAAGTAAGGAAGAAGGGAGGTGAGAGAGGAAAGAAGGAGGGAGGGGTGAAGGACAGACTTTTATGCATAAAGGAAATGTGCTGGTTACCACACAGTGTACTAAGCCACTCTGCTAAGATTTAAGGCTGTTTCCTAGGCATTGAGAAGGAAATGGATGCATGCTTTAATGAGAATTTGAGATTCACACTACCTGCTAAATAAAAATGAAAAGGAAAAGGACAGACTAGGAAGGACAGGAGATTGCAGAGACCTGTGCCTTCATTTCTGAGAACTCAGTGCAAGGAGTAGCATTCAACAGTCATTAAACATGCCTTTATAAAACTTTCTACCTCCTTTCTACTTTGTATTTGTGCTCAGGTCTTTATAGATGTGTCAATAATTTATGCTAGCTTTTAAAAGGAAAGCTTAATTTAAGAACAAACCATGACTAGGTGATGTGTCATTAAGTAAATTAGAAAGTGATGATTACAATTAAAATAAAGCAGTGAAGACAATAGACAAAAAGACCTGTAACATTAATCATACAACAAGAACATTTTGCCAAGAGTATACATTTTGCCTTGTATTTTGGTAATTATGGGTAAGAATTAAAAATGGTACTATAGTTCTAAAGAAAAGGCTAAATGTTAATATTACAGTTTCAGAAAGTCATTAATATTAAAATTTTAGAAAGTTTTTAGAAATGTCTTAAAAATTAGGCATTTTAATCAAATTCAAAATTTCGAGACTTCTAAAGTGGGTGTTTCCTTGAATGCAACAATTTACGAAATGGAGAAAAGTTTATATTTTGGCACTCTGATTTCCTACTACGTATCCCTAAGGAAGCCTGAACTTTGTTCACCTGGTGAATAAATTGTAGATACACAGGCTGAAGAAAAATGTTAATGCATCAACAGGGAATAAACCATCGTGTAATAAAGTAAGAGTCCATAATCTTTGGCCAGGATAGAAAAGATGATGTTTTCAGGGAAAGAAAGCGAAAGAATTTTTCTATGGTAAAAGAGAGAACAGCACATTGTGTAATGGGTTCACCGAGTTCACAAGTGGTTTAAGGTATTAGTAAGATGATTCTTCAGAAAGCACAACCTTAAACAAATTCCATTCTATTTTTGCTAAGTTTGCTAGGTATTCCGTAGAAAAATGAGCCCATGCCACCTCAAACTAGGATGACCAAACATTTGCCAGAGACTGAGTGGATTCCCCTGATGCTGGAGTTTTACCACCCAAGAAAATCTTGGACAAAATAACTGGTCATCCTACCTAGAGTTGAATGGCATTGATATCTTCGTGCTGGATGGCCCAGCAGGGCAACAGCAAACAAAGGGAAGCCACCAAATATTCTTTTTTAATTATAAGAAATAATTTTAATATTAAAAAAACCTTTGAAGTAGTTATTACGGCAAAAGTCAGTACTGTTGCACTTCTTCGTACTACTTACAATTTGAACTGATTTTACTTTGATTTACTGGTAGCCAGATAGGACCACATATTCTGACCCAGTTCTTCAGACTTTTAGTCAAGGTGTAAAATGTGCGGGGAGGGGAAGAACATTTCCCATAATACATGATGTTATAATTTTCCTTTAGAATAAGGGGGAATGGATTCAATAGGATGAAACATATCAATACACATAATAAAAATATCAGAGGGCCTTTCTTTCTCAAAATCCTCTTCCTTCCTCAGCTCGTTAATGAAGGGTAGTATATGAGAAGAGTGCTTTGACATAATAATAAACAATAAATTTGTAATCCATATTTCCTCCCATGCTATAGCCATGAAAATCAATTTCTAATACAGAAAGTCTTTCAAATTTAAGGTGAAATGGAAGTTCTATAATTGACTTAAATATACTATGATAAAATGTTAAAAAAGAAGACAAATTAAAAAGAAGGTCATTTGCAATTCCATCACTTGGAAAATGCAAATGAGATTCTATTAATTGTGACTTAGATGATTAGAATCTTTCATGGTCAGATGCTTAAATAGATCCTTCAACAAAAATTTTTAAACAATATTTAAAGTTTTAGTGTATCTTTAAAATCTTTTACTCCTAGCTGATAGTCACTAATTGGAAAAGTTTGTAGACATTCTCATTTATCAAAGTAATGTTTTAAAAATATAATAAATATTAATTTGAATCTACCTTGTTTGAAATCATTATTAGCTCCATTACTTTAAAAATATAGTTATTCACAGATTCTAGACTCACAGTCGTCTGACCTTTAAAGACCTTCCATTCGTGTTTTTTTTTTTTTTTTTTGGCCACAGCAAGTTTAGTGAACATTCATCATCTCATGTAGATACAAAATGAAAGAAAAAACTTCTTTTTCTTTGTGACCAGAACAGTAGGACTGACTCTCTTAACTTTCATATGTAACGTACAGCAGCGTTAATTACATCAATGGTGTTGTAGTCATTTCATCCCCAGTACTTATAACTGCAACTTTGTACTGATTTACCACCTTCATCAATCCCCCTCCCCTGCCCCCCACTTTCTATTTGATAATAACAAATCTGATTTCTTTCTCTATGAGTTTGTTTCTGAAGTATAATTCACCTACCACTCTGTGTTATTTCCTGGTGCACAACATAGTGATTTGATATTTCTATATATTACAAAACGATAACCATGGTTAATCTAGTTATCCTCTCTCACCATACAAAATTACATTAACATTGCCTATATTCCCCACACTGTATATTTCATACCATGACTCATTACTCTTGCAACTAGAAGTTGGTACCTATTAATCTCTTTCATAGCAACTTTCCTTCTGGCACCCTGCTGTTTGTTATTCCTATCTATAAGCCTTTTTTGTTACATTCGTTCCTTCGTTTTGTTTTCCAGATTCCACATATAACTGTATCATTGAATATTTGTCTTTCTCTGTCTGACTTATTTCACTTGGCATGATACCTCTAGGATCATCCATGTTGTCACAAATGGTAAGATTTCATTTTTTGTGGTTGGGTAATATTCCATTGTTTGTGCATGCACACACACACACACACACGCACACACACACATCTTCTTTTTTGTTGTTGTTTTTTTAGGGCTGCGTGCACGGGTTATGGAGGTTCCCAGGCTAGCAGTCAAATCAGAGCTACAGCTGCCAGCCTACCCCACAGCCACAGCAATGCCAGATCCGAGCCACTCTGCAAACTACACCACAGCTCACCGCAACCCCCGAACCTTAACCCACTGAGTGAAGCCAGGGATCAAACCCGCAAGCTCATGTTTCCTAGTCAGATTTGTTTCTGTTGTGCCACAACAGGAACTGCAAAGACCCTTTATTCTTCATCCTTGTCTGCACTAACTATATTTCTCTCTTACCTGAAGTATTCGAATATTGCTAAAGATTAATTAGGTGATCAAGCCATATATAGTTCAAGAAAATTTATCTGGCAACACTAAGTGAAAATCCACTATGAAAGCTTTCAAGAAACCAATAAGTTCTAAAATTCAGACAATAAACAACCTACTAAGAAGAAAGAACAAAGAACTGAGGATCAGAAAATCTGAGTCCTCGTCCTGACTCTGTTGTAAATTAGCTTTATGCTTTTGGGAAAAACTCTTAGCCTCTGGGTTGCACTTTTCTATTTTTATATAATAATAATGTAAAGTATGGGATGTATAAATAAATCAGTATATTCATTATTTTTCAAATATATATTTTAAAAATTTGTCTGTAGGAAGTTCGCATGTGGTGCATTGGGTTAAAGATCCCATGTTGCCACAGCTGTGGTACAGGCTGCAACTGCATTTCAGATTCAGTCCCTGGCCCAAGAACTTCCAAATGCTGCAGGTGGTGGGACCCAAAAAAATAATAAATAAAATCTATCTACAGATTTTTTTAAAAGGAAAATTCTGTATAATTGTTTTAAAGAATGGGAAGACTGTTCATAACTGTACGTGTGTGTGTGTGTGTGTGTGTGTGTGTGTGTGTGTGTGTGTGTGAAGAGAGAGATTTGCTAGAAGGATTATTACTGGATGGTGACCCTATGTATTTCTGAGTAATAGATTTTTTTTGTTTTTTTTTCTGTTTTTGGAAGTTCCTGTATCACTTGAATATTTTACATTGACCATGTGTTTTTTCCTACTAAAGCAACAGAATTCCTTTTTATTAAAAATAATCATCTCATCAGCTGTACATAACAATAATGTTAAAAATTCTGATCAAAATAACACATTCAAAGAGTTTAAAAGCCAAATAATGACAAAAGGCTTATAACTAAAAAATGAAGTTTCTTGGAGTTCCCATCATGGGTCAGTGGTAACAAACCCAACTAGAATTCATGAGGATGCTGGTTCACTCCCTGGCCCTGCTCAGTGGGCTAAGGATCCAACATCGCCCTGAGCTGTGGTGTAGGTAGCTGATATGGTTTGTGGCTCGGATCGCACATTGCTGAAGCTCCGATTTGACCCCTAACCTGGGAACTTCCATATGCTGCACGTGTGGCCCTAAAAAGCAAAACAGAAAAAAAAAAGTGAATTTCTTGATTCTCTCTCTTGTTCTCTGCCTTCCCCAGTGGTTCACTCCCTCCACCTTACTTTTCAGAGGCAGCCACTTTCAAGTCTTTCAGCATTCTCTTAGTTTTTCTTCCTGTTTCTACCTGTTGATGCATCTAATTTTTAGCATTATTCATAACCATTTGTTTATCAGAGAAGCATGTTAGCTGACTCATCTCCTCCCTCACCTTGCATCTTTTAAAATAGGTACTAATTTTTTGTTAAAATTCTATTTCAGTCCACTGACAAAGTAGAATATTCTGAGAGATTTCCATTCTCACCCAGCGTCTAGAACAAGCCAGACAGTTCACAGACCCTAAACCATGCTGTAAACTCACCTGAGAGCTGCTGTCTCAAGACAACTTGATGAAATAAGTGACAAAAGGTACAAAGACCTCCAAGGAGAAGTGGGACACAGGAAAAATTTCACCTTCTACAGAGCAGAGTAGCAAGAGGGATAAGGAGAAAAAAAACAATAAAATTTTAACAGCATTTTAAATGCTGTGAACTAGTAGGACAGTTGAGAATTCCTTGTTGTCCCAGACTCAAAGGGAGTGTCTGCCCACTTTCTAGCTCTCTCCTACTAGATGTGCAGGGAAGGAGACAAATATAATATGGTTGGCATTCCCACTATGGCACAGCGAGTTAAGGATCTGTTATTATCTCTGCAGTGGCTCAAAAGCTTCTGAGACATGGGTTCAGTCTGCCTGATGCTGTGGGTAAAGGATTCAGTGCTGCCGCAGCTATGGGTTACAGCTGCAGCTCAGATTTGATCCCTGACCAAGGAATTTCCATATGCTGTGGGAGCAGGAAAAAAAAAAAAAAAACATTATGGTTAACATTCTGCAAAAATTATAAGACCCACACACGCAAATGCACACCAGTGTTAGGCAATAAGGCAATCAAGACAACCAGACTCGGTGCTAGCCTATATTTTGAATATATCTGAATCTATTTTGAGTAAACCACGTGCAAGGAACATTAACACCCACCTCACATTCTATAGGAACAAACATGATCACAGACAAAATATGAGAGGGAAGTATGCCTACACATGATGGGAGAGATGTGAACACCCCATCACAAGGATCCTTGGTCTTTAATGGAAGAGAAGACAGCAGGGACTGGACTCCAGGATCTGAAGAAAAATGGAAGCAGTTCCTAGGGTCACACCAGACAAAAGTCAAGGCAAGTTCACAGATGCGTGGTGGCGTCTATAGTGAATCTAGTACAGTAATTACAGAGATGTCTTTAGGCACTAGGGCTTTCAGCAGAGAAGGGAAAAATACTGATATAAAATCAAAGATGCTGAGTACACCCTTCTGGCTCATAGCTGGAATTAGAAATATCAGTACTAGTTTATGGCTTGCTTTCCTCTTTCTAAAATATATTTCTATTTTGTCTCTGCTGAAAAGACTTGAAAGCAATGACAACCAAGTGACAATGAACACTCTTAGTACCCCAGATTTGAACTCTAAATGCTTTTTCTGAAATGGAATAACAGTTCCTTGAACTGATAATGGATTCCAGATGTGGGAGAGGAAATGTACAAGATAAACTTGAGACATTTTGTTGAAACAGAAATCAGGAAATTTCTGAGGATTATTGGTTTGTTTAAAAAGGAGGAAAAAAAACATGAAGGGGTAGCTTTTGGCTAAATATGGAAGAGTTTGTATATCTAAAAGAAAAATGACTGCAATAGATTGAAACACGTCAAATATATAAAAATAAAAATCCATAGTTCACAATAATACAAAAGAAATTTTAAATAATAAAATCTTCATTGGTGATCCTTGGAGCTGGCCAGCATGAAATAACTATTCTAATGATTGGTAAGTAAGGAAAAGGAGTCAAGTATTTGTCATGCCCTCACTTTTTAAATTGCATTTCAAGTAGTTAATGAAGAAAAAGTCTTTCAGAAACAAATGCCATGTGATATCACTTATATGTGGAATCTAAAACACAATAAAAATGAACTTATCCATGAAACGGAAACAGACTCACAGATGTAGAATACAGACTTGTGGTTGCCAAGGGGGATGGGAGAGGGAATGGAATGCACTGGGAGGTTAGAAGATGCAAACTACTACATTTAGAATAGATAAACAACAGGTCCTACTGTATAGCACAGAGGACAATATGCAATTTCGTGGAATAAACCATAATGGAGAAGAATATATTATAAAAAGAATTTATATATGTGTATAACTGGGTCACTTTGTTGTAGAGCAGAAATTAGCACTAAAGTCTTTCGGTATCTAAGAATACTACTTAAAAATGCTGAACAAAAGATAGAATTTGAAAATTCACCATTTTGTAACCCATAGCTAAATAATGGATTTAGATCTAGATAATTACTAACACAATTTTTAGGAGAAAGTTGGATGGGTACTTCATAATAGATGGAACAGTTGTCAACAGTCATCCCAACGATAGTATTAACATCATCAAATGTACCCGTTATTTCTCTTGATTTGATGCAATAAAAAGTACAGAGAACCCAGTGCCACCTAGGAAGTATTCTTGCCTTACAAAAATTTCACCTGAATCGAATCAAGGTTCTAGCTCTTACCACTAATTATCAGGAAATATAGGAAATAACAAAACATGATACTTGACACTGGGAAAATGCAATTGGCTAAATTCGGAATCCCGTACAAAGAGCATGGTCTTTTCAAATTCTGAACATTATAATCTATCTGGTCAAAATCTTGGCAAACAAACGTAATATGCAGTTGATTCTGACTATTCCAATAAAGAACACTTCCACAAGAATCTTGCATAAGCCTCCACAAGGAACATAAGACAATCCTGATCACCATTCTCATTCATCATCTCATCTCCTCAAGGTGTATGTAGCCTGGCTTCTATGATCCAGTCCTTCTTCAATCTACTCAACAGAAAATGAGACTGACATTGACAAAACGATAACTCGTGACAGCACAATTTCAGTTTCACATTGTCAGTGACTTCATACTTGGAGCTGTCAGATTACGCTTGGGAAGGAAAACACAGTGAGTAAGTCTGTTCCTCTACATGCAACTATAGTGTTAAATTTTACTGCTTGAGGGAAATCATAAGCAGCAATACTGAATTTTTTTAAATTATTATTTTAATTTACAAAAGCATGAGCAAGTAGAAAATAATACTATATATGCTTATGAATGGAAGTGAGCAAAGAGAATACCCTTAAGAGTACGTTTACTAAGAGAGCTATGCCTTCTAGTTTTGAGCTGTAATTTTAATTCCCTACTTCAATGACAAAGACCATTTAACCATGCAAGATTTTACCATATAATACCACACATTTCTAGCCATTCTGTAATCTGCCACTTGGCAGTCATATGTAAGTAATTTCAGAGGAGAGAGAGTTGAAGGTGAAAGATTTGCCCCCACTGATTCAGTTTAAAATAAAATTCAAGCAAACTGTTCATTTCTGCAAATTAAAACCACAATAAAATGTCACCTCATACCTGTCAGAATGGCTATAATTGAAAAGACAACAAATAACAAATGGTGGTGAGGATGTGGAGAAGAGGGAATCCTTGTACACTGCTGGTGGGAATATAAATTAGCGTAACCGCTATGGAAAACTGTATAGAGGTTTCTCAAAAAACGAAAAACAGAACTAGCATATGACCTAACAATTCCATTCCTGAGTATTTATTTGAAATAAAATGAAAACACTAATCAAAAAAAGATACATGCACCCCGCTGTTCAGAGCAGTATTTTCCAATTGCCAAGATATAGAAACAACCTCAGTAACCTAAGTGTCCATCAAGAGATGAATGAATAAAAAGATATGATATATATATATATATATATATATATATATGTGTGCGTGTGCATATATATATATGCACACACACATACGCATAAATGGAATATTACTCAGTCATTAAAAAGAATTAAATTCTGCCATTTGCAACAACATGGATGAACTTAGAGGGTATTATAGTAAGGAAGACAGGGAAAGACAAATACTGTATGCTATCACATGTGGAACATAAAAAATGTAGCAAACTAGTGAATATAACAAAAAAGATACAGACTGACAGATATAGAGAACAAGTGAGTAGTTACCAATGAGGAGAAGGATGGAGGGAGGGGCAAAATGTGGGTAGGAAATTAAGAGGTACCAAAAAATTATTCATTTCAGTTATCTCCATAGATTACATATTCACTACTCAGCAGTAATTAAAATTGCATGTATTCACTATAATTGAACAGAAAGAGTAAGTTTCAGTATTACAAAACTCAGAGAATTTTCTAAACATGCTCCCAAACAATGCAAGCCTCATTTTTTTACTTTGTTTCTCTTCAGTAGAAACAGGTATAACCAAATCCTTATCAAGTATCCCAGCAATAAGTATTGGTCCCCAAATTTTAATATATATTTAAAAAGAACTTTACACAAAAAATCTCCTTTAACAAATAGTAATTATCAGGCCTCAGATATTATTTAAAGTTTACATTTATGTACAAATTTTATCACTCTCTTAACAGTGAGTTTTTTTTTTAATTCACTGTTTTAAGGTGATATAACCTTTATTTATTGACCATTGGCAGTTGCATAATTTCTCTTTATCAAGGCATTATAAATGAGAAGTCAATGTTGGAATCACTGAATTTGGAAAATGCCAGGAGTCTTGGAAGGAAGTAGTCAGGTTTTAAAAGGAAAATAGGACATTCATATTAGTTGTCAATAGAAAATGGGTGTAACTAGCAATATAGGGGTATAAAGGAACTGAACAAAGAGAAGAGAGTAAGAAAACCCTGGGAAAATCAGCTCCAGGTGGCTAGAAGAACAGAGAAAGAGGATAGTATTGAGTCCAGGATATGTGCAGCAGAAACCAGCTCCATAGATGGGGGTCTGTCTGGCAGGGCAGAGAACAGTTGAAGAGTATCAATATGGCTACAGACCACACTAAGGAGAAATAAAGGAGATACGTGCTGACCACTTTCTCCACCTGATCTCCAGTTTTTCAGCTGCATTCCTTTTCCAACCCACCTAACCAGAAGTTAGTTGATAAAGGAGTTGGGGAAACGCAGTTTTTACAGATCACCCTCCTGAATTACAGAGCCAAGTGAGGCAAGCATGGGAAATGAATCTGAGGACAAGGAAGCAAATCATCAATAAAAATGTCATCGAATCCAAATTTCTTATTTTATGATTATCGAATAAAAATCTGGCACTGTGACCAGCAAAGAGTAGGACCTTTGGTTCAGTCATGTTCATTATCTCAAACACATAATTGCTAGGCAACTCTTAATGTGCCACCCAACACACTTGGCACTGAGAACATGGCAGTGATCAACAGAGAAGAGCTTCTTGCCCCGTGAAGCCTGTAATCAAAGGAATTATCCAAAGTCACATGGCAAGTAATTGTTCCAATATAAACCAGAAACCACCTACCCCAACCAGCCAGAACAGAGTTCTTTCCACTCTTTCATGCTGGCCCTTTTCTCAGGTCAAGAGTGATGGTCACAGTACTTGAGGAGGTGACCCTCCTTTCTACCAAACGTCCCTCCACACTCCTCAGATTATCTCTTGAGTATAACAGTCCCCTATTTATGTCACCCACACCATTTATCTGAACATGTGCTTATGTAAGTAATTACCCATGTATTTAATACCATCTCTTCCAAAAATACAAGCTCCAACAGGACAGAAACATATCTTGCTTCATTCACTATTATATATGCAGCAATACTGCTTACAAGGTAGGTACCAAAAAATAATAACTGTCTGACCGAATGGATATAGGCAAATCTCTTTCTAAATATGTACTACCATTGTTACTATTGTTTTTTGCATATAGATAGTACATACTAGTTTTACCTAAAATGATTAAATAGCATTGTCTTTGTAAAAATAGTGATGGAGAACCAAGACCTCTCTAAGAGCTCTACAGCATTTTTTTTCAGCCTGATGACTAATACTAATTTTGAACCAAGTATAGAATAGTTTGTAGGTTATAACGAAAATTTATACAAACAATATCCCAAATAACTTGGATTCAAATCCTGGTTGTGGTGTTGGCTGTGTGATTACAGGATGTTATTTAACCTCACTGAGTCTCATTTTTCTGAACTGTAAGATGGATATGATAACACCTGTACATATTTCTCCAAGTTACAGTAAGGATTAAATGAAAAAAGTTTCAAAAACTTTTAGTCAACCTATAAGATGGTGATTAATAGTTCTAACAGTCCACCTCTCTTCCACTCTTCCTGACTTATTAGTTTAATGAATGAAGAAGTGAACAAATTAAATTATAGAGTAGGTAATAGATGACTATTTTAAACAACTCAGTCTCAATTTATATCCTGAGCACCAACATCCAGAGGCACTGAAAATCCAGCTTAAAACAATCTTAAGAATCTACAGTTGTCACTGACAATTATGGCAGAGAGATTTAATAAAGGAATCTAGCCATCGAAAGAGGGATACTTCATAGGAAGTTTAGGTTCTCAAAGGGACTAAAAGCTCAGTTTTTTTCTCCTTCCCAAACCTGAAATGGAAATGACAGTTAACACTTCTTCCCCCAAAATTTAGTTGAAATTTGCCAATGATCATCAAGGATATTTTTTTTTCAGAGAAGGAGATCATCAGGGAAGTTTTCCAATACATAATTCTTGCTCCTAATTAGGAGGCCTTTATGAACAAGAAAACACTTAAAATAAAATAAAATTTCAACTTTATTTAAAAGTCTGCCCGTTCTAGGTGGCAGACTGAAAAATATGTTCGTGTGTGAGCACTCCTACCTGAAACACCGCTAAAATGACAAAATGACAATAGCATTCCAGCTCTAAAATGGAAGAACTAAGAAACTAATCACCTGGGAGTTCTCACTGAGGCTCAGTGGAAACGAAACCAATTAGTATCCATGAGGACACGGTTCAATCCCTGGCCTTACTCAGTGGGTTATGGATCCAATGTTGCCACAAGCTGTAGTGTAGGTCACAGACAGGCCTCAGATCCTGCATTGCTGTGGCTGTGGCTGGCACTACAGCTCTGATTCAACCCCTAGCCCGGGAACTTCCATTTGCCATGGGTGCACCCCTAAAAAGACAAAAAAAAAAAAAAAAAGGGAAGGACAGAAGAGAGAGAAAGAGGAAGGAAGGAAGGAAGGAAGGAAGGAAGGGGAAAGAAAGAAAGAAAAAAAGAAAGAAAAGAAAAGAAAGAAAGAAAGAAAGAAGGAAGGAAGGAAGGAAAGAGGAGAAAAAAATCACAAGTGCAAGTTATGCAAGTTCCATCTATAATGATTCCAGAAATATCTATAACTCCAAAGCACCATATAGAGGGCATCACTGACAAATTAAATACAGGAAAAACTAGGATGTGGGAAGATATTTGGTAAGACACCTGTGCTTCAGATCTCAGACACAGTTGACAATAAAACTCCCCCAGGTGTTACAAACGATCCTTGAGTGGCAAATACCACAGGTTGTCAGCTCCCTTAGCAAGACTGCCATCCCCTTTGCCATTCTCTAATGTAGAGGACAGAAGAAAAGTAGTCACCCCCTCACCTCTCAGAATAAATTTGAAACAATGAAAAGAAGGAGATGGAACAATCAGCAAGGGCCATCAATAAAGTCTGAAAGTATGTCAAAGTTGTTAATGGTTGAAAAAGAGCAGAGACTGTATGCTGGGGGCTGCCATGGAGTTGCTTGCCGCCATGTGCTGGTTAAGGAGAAGACACAACACAAAGTAGAGGGAGCTGAGAAGGAGTCTAAACACTGTTCACTGAAATTTGCCTATGAACAGCTCAGCCTGTTAACCCCCCTCCACTCCCAACCATAGGCAGGAAACAAAGACTGTCACTGTGAGTTTGGGCCCCCAGAGTAAAGCCCTCAGCTTAATATCCAGCCCACACAGAGCAAATTCTGGTTGTCAAGAAGGCCCACCCATATTTACAGTTTGAAAGCAGCATACAGAACACAGATCCAAGTCCACTAAATCAAAGGTGTCAGGCTGGCAGCTTAGACACTCAACTAGGCCTTCATTCTTAACTACAGAAGAGCAAACAGTGATCAACAACTGACACTGGAGGAAAGCCAGAAACATGAAAGCAAAAGCCCGAGGTGAATAAATCACTGAGCCTAAGGGAAATAGATGAATCAAGGAATAAAATAAATTAATTAGCAAATTTTAAAAACAAACTCCAGGAGTTCCCTGGTGGCTGAGTGGGTTAAGAAGCCAGCACTGTCATTGCTGTGGCTCTGGTTACTGCTGTGGCTCGGGTTTGATCCCTGGCCCAGGACCTTCTGCATGCCACAGGTGCAGCCAAAACAAAAAACAAAAAACAAAAACAAATTCCAACTACTGGAATATTTATACATATATTTATATGTATATATGTATTTTAATACCTTATTTAATTTCTATATTTAATATATTCTACTATATTTAACAGTAAACATATAAATAGTTTAGGAACGTGACTCTGTAACCAGACCACCTGGGTTTTGAATCTTAGCTCCATTACTTACCAGGTAAATTTAAAACTATATAGTGATTAAAATACTAACCTCATACAGTTGTTGCAAGGACTAGTGAGTTCCCCTATGCATGCATCCAAGCTGCCTCAACCTAAGCTCTGCATTAATCTGGCCTGCTGCTATAACATTGATGGCAGTTTCCAGGACGGAAATAAAATGGCAAAGGCATGGCGGGGTCGGGGGGAGGGAGATGAGAGAACAGATAACAACATAAAGGACTGTCCTTGAAAGGATTATCATTGAAAGGACTGTCAAGCTCCAGCTAATAAGATGACTCTGCAAGGTGTGAAATATTTTTAGTATTGCCCTTTCTCCCAAGTGTGGCTGACAGAATTTAGAAGACAGACTTGGAACCAAAGTTGGAAGGGCGGTCAGGAGTACTGATAAAAAAAAAGAAAGAAAAAAAAAACAAAAAGAAAAAGAAAATATAGAGGAGTTCCCATCGTGACTCAGCAGAAACGAACCTGACTAGTATCCATGAGGACACAGGTTTGACCCCTGGCCTCGCTCAGTGGGTTAAGGATCTGACATTGCCCTGAGCTGTGGTGTAGGTCACAGACTCGGCTTGCATCCTGCATTGCTGTGGCTGTGGTGTAGGCTGGCAGCTGCATCTCCAATTCAACCCCTTGACTGGGAATTTCCATATGCCACAGGTGTGACCCTAAAAAGCAGAAAATAGAAATAAATTAAAGAAAGGAGGGCTGATATATTCAGCTTCCCTGGTGAGGTGTCAAATCTCAGTAGAACAAGATATCTAAATCAAATATTTTATTTTATTTTATTTTTTATCTTTTGTCTTTTTAGGGCCACACCTGCGGCATATGGAGTTTCCCAGGCTAGGGGTCCAATTGGAGCTGTTCCTGCAGACCTACACCAGAGTCACAGCAACACCAGACCCGAGCCGCATCTGCGACCTGCACCACAGCTCATGGCAATGCAGGATCCTTAACCCATTGATTGAGGACAGGGATCAAACCCGTAACCTCATGGTTCCTAGTTGGATTTGTTTCTGCTGCGCCACAATGGGAACTCCAAATATTTTATTTTAAAATTAATAAGTAAGCAATAGCAAGTATGCAAATAATAGAATTATTGGAAATTGGGAGGAAGAAGGAAAAGTGGAATGACTGATAGGTGATGAAGCCTCATCTTTCACTCGGAGGAGTTGAAAGACCAAGAAGTTATCATGTAAACATATCAGTGTAAAGTAGGCCCCCAAAAGAACTAAAGGAGGGGTGTTTCAAATGAGTTGCTTTGGTTAGCAGTTTAGGTGGGGGAAAGTGAAATGGGAAATTTTTTTTTTGTCATTAGCTCCTCTATATTCTTTGGCTCTTTTTCCTTGTGCATCTATTATTTGATATCAAGTATTATAAAAGAGAAATGGACTTTTTACTATTAACCTTGGATGGCAGAGTGCGGATCTTTTTTCTTTCTCTTTTCACCATAATTATTTTCTTTCTAATCTTAAGAATGCATCTTTAAATGGCTGTTTTCCACCCTCTCTCCCAATGCTATCATTAAAATAATAAGCAATTCTGTGGGTAAAGAATAAATCATTCAGGGGTTGAGACACTGGAATGAAATGATTAAATCACCAGGAGAAAATTGAGGTTCCAATTTAGCTGCTGTGTGTGCAAGAATATTCAAACCTTAAGACCTTGTGAATTTTTTAAATTACTGATAGATTTTGCTGAATTAATTACAAAGTTGCTCTTGATCAGAGAAGTGATCCTATGTTATTTTTATCTTGTTTATTTCCAATTTTTTTTTTAATCTGCATCATAGTTGTATATGGGCAAATTAATATTTGAACAGATACAAAAAGAATATTCAGGAGTTCTCTTAAGGTGCAGTGGCTTAAGGTGCAGTTCTCTTAAGGATCTGGCTTTGTCACTGTGACAAAATGTGTCACTGCTGCGGTGTGGGTTCAATCCTTGGCCCGGGCACTTCCACATGCTGCCAGCACAGCCAAAAAATTAAATAAATAAAAACAAAGAATATTCATAATCTATAAAATAACACGTTTATCTTGAAAGAAAGAAAAAAACACAGGAGTTCACGTTATGGCACAGGGGAAACAAATCCAACTAGTACCCATGAGAATGTGGGTTTGATCCTTGGCCTTGATCAGTGGGTAGGCATCTGGCATTGCTGCGAGCTGTGTTGTAGGTCATGGGTGCTACTCAGATCCCATGTTGCTGTGGCTGTAGTGTAGGCCGGCAGCTGTAGCTCCGATTTGACGATTTGATCCCTAGCCTTGGAGCTTCCATATGCCTTTGGTGCGGCCCTAAAAGAAAAAAAAAAAGGAAAACAAAACAAAACCAGTTATAAGTCCTTTCTACATATCTTTTTTTTTTTTTTTTTTTTTTTTTTGCTTTTTAGGGCCTCAGCTGCAACATATGGAGGTTCTCAGGCCAGAAGTCAAATCGGAGCTACAGCCGTCAGCCACAGCCACAGCCACAGCCATATCCACAGCCACAGCAATTTTGGATCCCAACTACATCTGCAACCTGCACCACAGCTCATGGCAATGCTGAATCCTTAACCCGTTGAGCGAGACTGAGGATGGAACCCGCATCCTCATGGATACTAGTCAGATTCCATACCAATGAGCCACAATAGGAACTAGCCCTTTTACTTAAAAATCAGCTTCCTGAAAACTCTGATCTCTCCACCCTGCCTTTATTTTTTTTCCAGATACCCTCTCCTTAATGGCCGTCAATCCTGAAGATTTCCAGTGAGCTATTGTTTGCTTGCTTCTACTCATATGTCTTTCAGCTAGCATGAGACACAACGACCAGCCCTCCCTTCTCCATCCTTTCTCTTATGACTTCCAGCCTGATTCAGTTCTGGACGAAATGATTCACAAAGCTCATCCAGTGCTTTATCCCTTTCCTCAGCTTCCACCTCACTGCTGAATCACATCACAACAGTTTCAAATCTTCCTGGATTTTAAGTTTCTCAAAGTCACCGACCAAATATTCAACATCGCTTTCTTCTCAAGTGGTGACCAGTACAGTACTGGGTAAATAATAAGTCCGTGAGGTGTAACCTTTGTTTAAAACTTTAATGATTGGCTCTCCAGGTTCCTAACGTTTGCACTCTAGTTCAGGATCACAGTCTTGGCTAATTCACCAAACAAATGCCATAGCCTCTATATTTGTGTAATAGTTTTCTCCCCTTTCAACTTTTTAAATTTTACTTTGTGTAGCTTTTCTCAGTAACCCAAATATTTTTACAAACTTGATATTTTATGGTATATACAATGCATGTTAATTTTCTTGTCCAAAACACTAGACAAACCAGTATGCAAATGCTACTCCAAAATACCAAGATAGACAGTATTTCATAGTATTCCAGACTTTTAAAATCTGTAAAATACATCCTCATCAGTTTTTCATGGTGTCTGAGTTGACTTGCAATGAAAGACTTGTATTTAATAATCTCGTTTAAAATGAAATAGATTGTGGAAAACACTGCATTTCAGACCAAATATCCAATTTGCATTCTCTTGGCAAAGGCAAGCATTGTTTTTTTCTTTTTAAGCCTGGAAATATGATTAAATGATCAGCGTAGGAAAACTAGTCTGGTGTTAAAATATCTGTCTCCGTGTCTCTAACTAGTGTATGGAGGAGTTTCCACTTGGGGTCTAAACAAGAAAAGATTTCACTTTGTTCCAGTAGCTGTTCCCTAATTGTGCTGTATTCATCCTACCTTTCCCACTGTGTACTTTAATGACACCTTGGCAAGATTCAGTAATTTTCCACTCAATTTCGCTGGTTTGAAAAGTCTTATTTTCAGCAGGAAAGAGTCAAGATTCCAGCAGCTTGTGGGTAGGGCTGGTGGGGAATCTGATGGGAGACAGGGTGCTGCCAGCCTGAAGGAAGGGCCCTCTTTTGAACCCCCTCCCATTTTGCCTTCCTCTAGGGTGAGCTAGACCATTATGTTGGGACAACGAGGAGGCAGTGGTCGATAGTAGCTGACTAGGGAGCAATCTTCTTGGTGAATTAACACTTTACTCTGTCAACGTCCCTCATATAGCTGGTTCCCTAATGTTGCCACTCTTACATGGGTGGGCCTCTGTAGGGACCTTTATCCTAAAAGAGGCCATCTAGTCCTGGATGGCCCTCTTTCACCAGCACCACTCCCCCCCAACTGCTTCTGAGGGGATGGACTTTCCTTACCCAGAAGTGACCATTTGTGTTGAGGTCCCGAGTTAAGGCTTAGGCTCAGCTCTTTGTCCATTGTCCATGTGACTTGCAATGAACCCTAAGCATGCCTCTCCCTGGTTTCTTTTTTTAAATATACTTTTTTAAAATTATAGTTGAATTACAATGTTTTGCCAGTTTCTGCTGTACAGCAAAGTGACACAGTCATACACATATATACACATTCTTGTTCTCGTATTATCTTTGATCATGTTCTATTCCAAGAGATTAGATATAGTTCCCTGTGCTATACAGTAGGACTCCCTAGTTTCTACTTTGCAGCCTCACTAGTTCTTCTCCTCTGCTCTGAGGTCACGAAGAAAAATCAAGTCCCCTTGCTAAGCAACCAGGAGCGCCCCCTAGACCCAAGTAATGGGCAGCTTTTTAATGTGCTGGAAGGAAGAGAACGGGGATATTGAATTTATTGGATATATGTTTTAAATTTTTCACCTTAACTAGAGTGTAGGGGAAAGTTAATGGCTGGGGATAGGTAAGAGATTATGTAAGACCTGGACCTCGGGTAACTTGATCTAAATCAGTGAAGCTTTAAAGAAAGAGCTGAGGAGACACGATTAAGATGGCAGAGTAGAAGGACTGGAGCTCACCTTCTCTCATAAAAGCAGCAAAATTACAACCAACTGCTAAACAACCTTCCACCAAATAGACTGCAAACTATCAAAAAAGATATCCTACCTCAGAAGACAAACAGAAGGCCACATCAAGATGTTAGGAGGGGCAGTTATGAGATATAAGCAACCCCATACCCGCCTGGTAGGCAGCCCACAGATTGGAAAGTAACTGTATCACAGAGACTAACCTACGGGACTGAGAGTTCTGAGCCCCACGTCAGGACCCCATGCTTGGGGATCTGGTATTGGGAGAAGAGCCCCTGGAGAATTTGACATTGAAGACCAGTGGGGCTAGTGAACAGGGGCTCCACGGGACTGGGGGAAATGGAGACCCCATTCCTGAAAGGCACACACAGGATCTTACTTTCACTAGGCCCCAGGGCAAGGCAGAGACACCGTAGGAATCTGTGGCAGACATGATGGCAGTTCTTATAGCATCTCCTGGGAAAACGGGGGGTGCCTGTGGCTCATTGTTGGGGGAAGGACATCGGAGACAAAGGTCTCTGGAATAATCATCAGCATGTGCTCCTCTGGAGGTGGCCATTTGGAAAATCTGGTGCCACCCATCAGCGCTGAGAAGCCCCAGGCCAAGCAATAATCCAGGTAGGATCAGAGCCCCACCCATCAGCAGACAGGCTGCCAAAAGATCCCTCAGGCACACAGCTGCCTCTAATCTCACCCAGAGACAAAGCCCCACCCACCAGAGGGATAAGAAGAGCTCTACCTACCAGTGGACAGGCGCCAGTCCCTCACATCAGGAAGCCTACAACAAGCGCCCCACCTGTACCAACTTCAGACACAAGGGGGGCAGACCTCAGAAGCAAGAGAGGCTACAACTCTATTGTCTGCAAAAAGAAGACCACACCAAAAATCTATCCAAAAAGGCAGAGGATTATGAGTCAGATAAGGGAGAAACAAAAAAAAAAAAAGAAAGAAAGAAAGAAAGAAAGAAAAGAAAAGAAAACTAGGTAAGTGATCTGGAGATTATCAACCTCCATGAAAAAGACTCTAGACTGATAATAGTGAAGATGATTCAAGACATTGGAAATAAACTGGAGGCAGAGATTGATAAATCACAAGAAACACTGAGCAAAGAAATACAAGATTTAAGTATTAAGCAAGCAGACATGCAAAATACACTAATTGAAATATAGAAAGTGTTTGAGGTACGGAGAAGTAGTCGTCCCAGTGGGACAGGATGAAAATAGTCATCCTAAGAATACGACAAGCAAATAATTAAGTGGGGAAGACAATAAGTCATGGTGAGGAGAGCCAAGTTTATGGCAGAATATGAAAAAAAAAAAAAAAAGGCTACAGATATGTACCTAAACCAGAGAAGTGATTTCAAGCTCAGGACATAAGGGATTTCTCCAGAAACAGAACTGAAGGGTGCATCCAAGCTGAAGGAAAATCCAAAGCATAAGATCAATAGAAGGAATGCCTTTAGGAAATCCAAACATGTCTGTAATAGGAAAGCCAGATTGTAAGGCTGGGCAATAGAGCCTACCTCATGATTCAAGTGGGGAAAGGAACCCCATCTAACCTAGGAAGCACAGATTTGACAACCGGCCACTCTTGAGAGGTTCTAACAGCATGCAGGACATCAGCAAAAGGTTCCAGGGTCATTAACAGAAACAGGTAAAAAAATAGGACACTTTAGAGGGACGCTGTTAACATTCATAATTACATATATTAAATGTTTTAAACCATCAATGCATTGCAGCAAGGAAATTAGGAGGCTGAATTACAAATTTCTCCTGAGGAGAATGCAGATAATGAAGTCCATGTTGAATATAAACCAAAACCAATTAGCTCTTCAGTACTGCTGCACAGATTATAAATTCTACTGATGCAGTCTGAACCAGCAAAATTAAAAACACGATAAATTTATTTATGAATACTAAAGCAAGTTAGTGATAGGACAAACAAGCTCTCTTTCCATTTAAGAGCATGTCAAGTAGTAAATCATCTATTTACATGTGTGTTCTGTTGATTTAAGAAATGAACCACTAAATAATCAGATCTCCAATGACCACTCTGAAGCTTCATAGTGTATTTACAGTATTCATAGTATTCTGCCCCCAGTATAGGCCTATCACAAAAGGGAAATAGTCTCTAATTTTTTAGAAGTGATCATTGTTGTTTCATAGCCAAACTTAGGAAATGCCTCCTTCTTTGATGGAATTACTTGCACAACTCTAAGTTTGTAAGGAAGTGGGGAAGACACTGAGGGGGGGGGGTGGGCATTCCTGGATGCAAAAGCAAAACCTGAGACCTTAGCTTAGACCAGTCAGTATATTTCTTCCCAGTGGTTGACTCAGAGATGGGAATGAGACCCAGGATAGCCAGGATAGCCAGAGAAGGACGGAATGCTTGGATTTCCATGTGAACTACCGAAAAAGGCTGTTGAGCTGGACTTCCAGTTGAAGGAGAGAAGTTAAAGCAGCTGTAGCCTCCTTGTGACACCCCCAAGTTCAGAACCCTATTGCTAATGGAGCCAATCTGGGAAAAATAGAGCAGAGAGATGGGGAGAAACATGTTATAAAGATAAACATACTCCTAGACCTTTCATTTACATGCGTTAATGCTTTTTCCTTTCTCCTTGATGCAGTTTGGATTGGTTTTTATGTCACCAATAGGAGAAAGTATCTTAATTGGTACAGTGTTCGATACAATTGAAGATATCCAGCAGGCATTGCTCCCACTTATTTATCTGGTATCTGCTAGATGCTGACATGGTTTTTGATCCTGCGGTCTCAAAGCCCATTTGGGCAAAGGGTATGTGCCATGTGGAATAAACAACAACAGAAGCCAACACAGTGTAAATGCCAAATGAAATATGCCAGCAGTGTGGCATGTGCCAAAGGTACAAGAAGATATAACATGGTCCCTAGGATACACCAACGCCCTCCATCAGCAAGCCTGACTGTGATGTTTATCTTTAGAGTCCATAGGATTTTGTGTTTGCTCAATTCAGGGTATAAATAGATCAACTATTAACTCCCACACTGTACATGCATAAAAATCCAACCATGTCACAAGCTACCATCTAAATATCCTCACCCCATCTAACACTTCTAAAAATAACCTAGAGCAAAAAGAAAACAAAGGGAAGATGGCATACAGTAAGGATTTGGGTCTCATTTTCCTAAATTGCACTGCAATTTTAACTATCACAATTGGGAAAATGCTTTTATATAACTTTTTTATTCTGAAATAATCATAGCTTCAGAAAAAGTTGCAAAAGAAAAATGCACGGAGAGATCCCACGTATCCCAGCCGCCCTGCAATGACAGTGTTCTGTGCAACCAGGGTACAATGTCCAAACCAGGAAACGGACACCAGCGCATTCCAGAGAGCTCATTCAGATTTCATCAGCATTGCATGCATGCACTTGTGAGTGTGTTGCATGGGGGAGGGTAGTCATATGCAATTTCATCATCTGTGGAGATACAAGACTGAAAATGATTCCATCATCACAAGTTTCCCTCCATCTTCTCCTCCACAACCACAGCCCCACCTACTCCCAACTTCAACCCCTGACAACCGCCAGTCTGTTCTCCATCTCCACAGTTTTGTCATTTCAAGGGCTAGGAGATGCAAACTGTTGCGTTGGGAGTGGATAAGCAACGAGACCCTGCTGTATAGCACAGGGAACTCTAACTAATCACTGTGATAGAACATAATGGAGGATAATGTGAGAAAAAGAATGTGTGTGTGTGTGTATATATATAAAACAGGATGACTTTGCTGTATAGCAGAAATTGACAGAACATTGTAAATCAACTATAATTAAAAAAAAAAAAAAGACTGTGGGGAGTTCCCGTTGTGGCTCAGTGGTTAAAGAATCCGACTAAGAACCATGAGGTTGCGGGTTCCATCCCTGGCCTTGCTCAGTGGGTTAAGGATCCGGCTTTGCCGTGAGCTGTGGTGCAGGTTGCAGATGCGGCTCCGATCCCGCGTTGCTGTGGCTGTGGTGTAGGCTGGCAGCTACAGCTCCTGTTAGACCCCTGGCCTGGGAACCTCCATATGCCGCAGGTGCGGCCCTAGATAAAGGCAAAAAGACAAAAAAAAAAAAAAGACTACGGAAAAAAATTTCTTACAAATGGCAGGCTTTCCTGAGCATAACTCCTGGAGATTCATCCAAGATGCCATACGCACCAAAAGTTCAGTCCCCCCTACTGAGCAGTGTACTTGTTATGGATGCACCTCGGTCCATTCAATCATTCACCCACTGGAATGACTTTCATTCTGGGCCCAATACGAACCAAACTGCTATAAACTTCCACACATATTTTTGCACACATTTTTGTGAGAAACCAAATCTTCATTTTTCTGAGACAAACACTCAAGATTTTGAGTGGAGAATGACTTCAACAAGATGAAATGTCCGATCCCCTTGCATAGTCTGAAGACCTCGCTGCTTACCACAATGATGTTACTGGACTCAAAAGGCCGTGTCCTGGCTGGTCTCTTTCAGTTCGACCAGATGCAAGATCTAAAAGTTTGGCTGAACTGAGCAGAGCAGCCTGTTTTTCTGATTATGTACTTGGCGTGTTAAACATTTTCTGAACCTGCTGCCTGGAAATAAGAACTGCGAATGGAATGATCAGATCTCTTTCTCACACAGAAGAGCTTTAAGTGACAGCCAAGCCCCACTTCACTAGTGGAAAATGGCCACTGAGCTGTGGTTTATGTTCCACAGGTCGGTAAAACAATGCAGATAGGTAAGGTAGTTTTGAGGCCTCTTATCCCAACTGCCACTGACTATTTGAATTCCCAACATAACATATGGCGGGTACCCAGTCATCTCAAGACATCTTGTCTTTGTCTTGTGTTACAGGATCTCCCAACGATCATATTTATGAGGGGAGGGGGGAGGTAAGTCACTGAGATGTGAGTCAGTTGTTGAACCAGCAGTGAATTTCCTTTCTGTGTCATATTAATCCTGTTGGTTGTTCCCCTGAGATACAAAACATTTCGCTGACATCCCAGGGGAAGCACATTCAATAGGCCGAAGGAGGAGGAATGCCTTTCTTGAAGTGCACAGTTTCCACTGACTTTATTAAAAAGGCAAAAATTGTCTCTCTTACTCCTTGTTTTCTAGGTTTGTGTTTGAACTGAAACACACCCACAGCTGAGCCTCAGGCGAGGGCTGATGTGGTGAACTTTTCAAATTCAGATACATCTGCCCAAAAATCCCAAATCACGCGATGGGCTAGATGGAAAGGAGAAAACACAGATGAGCCATTTTTTTCCACCAGCAATGACTGAATGCTTAGAGGTGCAAGCCCGGTGATAAACGCGGGTGGTTCACAGGGGTCAGTGGGACCGACTGAAAACTGCCCTCCTCCAGGGTAGAGAGGAGTCAGATACAGGGGACAGAAGCCTAGGCACGCAGAGGGCTCAGAGAGGAGACACAAACTTGAGGTTAGGCAGTTGAAGTCTCCCTGGAGGAAGCGAAAGGGAAGCTGCCCTCGGGGAGATGGGTGGGAAATGACCAGGTGAAGAGAAGGACATGGAGGCGAGGCAGAAGACACAGCACAGCAAGGATGTGACTTTCTCAGCGACTGCAAGTGACCTGGAGCAGAGCACTGAGAAGGTAGGAAGGACACAGGAAGCAGAGCGAGCACAGCCTGTCAGGTCAGCGGGAAGGAGCTGCATCTATAATCTGAGCTCAGCTGATACCCAAGGGAGGGGGTTGGATTTTTTTTTTTTTTTTGCGTGTTTGTTTTTTATTTTTTACCATTTTCTAAATGTACCTTCAGTGTGAAATAAAACATATTTACTGGAAAAAAAAAATCCAACCAAGGTAACATAGTATTAGATTGTCAGTTTAGATTTAAAAACCCAAAGACTTAAAGGATGGGAATAAAAACAATCCACTGGTCACTTTCAAGCTAAAGTACCTTGGGACTCTGTGCTAGTCATCAGCTCTGCCTGCCCTCCTTAGCCCCATATACACTTCCCTTCCCAGCTTCTCCCTCACCCTACCTGCAACCCCAAGCAATAGCCCCTTTCTGTGCACTCCCAAAGCATACTATACAGTTTATGAATGAATACAAAAATAACAGTAAACACAATAATATTTATTATGATTATGCTAGTAATCATTAATATCATTCAGTAATTAACAATGATTGTGATAATGTAATATGAAAAATAAAATACTTAATCAATTAACAATATTAATACTATACACATGATCAGACAATATTATAATGACTTTTATGTTGGTGTGTCAGCCTTCACTGGTAGGCTGAGGTCCTTAAAAAAAATATCATAGATGTATCCATTCTGGATCTTTATTCACTCGTTCATTCATCCAGTTATTAAATCTTTACTGAGAGCCTTGTATGGGCCCAGCGATGGTCTCAATTCAGGAGATGTGTCAGTGACCATGCAGTCCATGTTCCAGGTCCTTCCAAAGTCGAATTATAAGATGCACATGTCTGGGAGCTGGAAGTCTCAGGAGGCATCTTGACCTCCAGGGAGGGCATCAAGAAAGGCTTCCAGTTGTCCACCCCTGCTGGGGGCGGGGGGCTTCTTTGCGGAAGGTTTAGTCCACATATCAGTATTCTGTTCAATCTAGACCGTCATTTTTGAAGCTGACAGGCCCCCTCAGGAGGGAAATGTTTTCTAATAGCCACTGAAAACCCTCTCCTCCCCTTCTGATCTTCCCTTGTGAGAAGCGAGAGGTGGGGGGGGGCTCATTGTCTCCAAGGCACATGTGCAGTTTGCTAGGTCTGGGGCCCAGATGGGCCAGGGGAGATACTGCACATGTTCTCCTCAGCTGTCAACTGCCCCCTCTCTCAGGGAACAGTGAACCTCCATAGGTCTTGAAAACCATGTGACAAACTGATCAAAGTTCTCTGGATCCTACTGACAGACCATTTCACTAGAGGGCAAGTCTTCCCCTTGGGAGGCCTGGCCCAAATGGAGCTGCGATGTCCATGAACTTGACACTCTTTCCCATTCAGTTCAGTGCTCGTGGACCAACCCGTGGATCTATTTATTCGTATGAAACTCTAATTTTAGAGACCTTGCTGCCACTCTCTGCCGACTGGGCCTTGTGAAGGGTCCACAGATTCATCTCAGTAAGTGTATTTAACTTTTAGAGTCTCCTGTTTGAGAGTTTGGGAGTCTACCCCTTCACTCTAGGCTCCTGGATCTTTCTATTATCTCATCTGATTCTTCCCCAGAGCTCCATTGTGCTAGTAAGGACCTAAAGCAGTGGATGCCAGCTTCCTTTGTACCTCCATAACAAGAGAGGTCACTCAAAACGTTCTTATTCCAAGTGGATCTTCAACTTGACTTGCATTCTGGATCACCAGACATGGAAGTAGATGAAATAACGTTTCTTCTTCAAAGTCTATCTAATACAATTTCCAGGTTGCCTTAAACCAGTTTTTCTAAATATGTTTAATGATAACAGTCACCTGGAGCATTTAAAATAGATTCCCAGGCCCTCCTCTATTTAGAATATACTTTACTAAGTCTGCAGGTGACCAAAGAATCCGTACTTTTTAACAGCCCCCCAGGTGATTATTATCACCACGTGAGACTGGGAAACACTGCCTTAAGCAGTCATGGTTTGGGTGCTGATTTAAAGCCCCTAATGAGTTTAGTAATGGAGAATATTTATATGGGGTACATGTGAGTTCAAAACATTTAAGTGTTCAGATAGTTCTTTAAGTTACTGATTTCATTTCCTTTGGGTATATACCCAGAACTGGGACTCCTGGATCATATGGTAATTCTATTATTAATTTTCTGAGGAACTTCCATAGTGTTTTCCATTATAGCCATGTCAATATATATCCCTACCAACAAGGGTTCCCTTTTTCCACATCCTAACCAACACCTAACTTTTCCCTTTTTGCTAACAGCCATTCTTTCAGGTGTGAGGTGTATCTCATTGTGGTTTTGATATGCATTCCTCTGATGATTAGCGATGTTCGGTATTTTTTCGTATATTTGTTGGCTATTTGTATGTCTTCTTTCGATAAATGTCTATTCATGTCCCTTGCCCGTTTTTAATTCTGATTTTTTGTTTTCTTGCTATTTAGTTGTTTGCGTTCCTGACATTTTAAAGTTTTAACCCCTTATTGCGTGTACAGTCTGCAAATATTTTCTCTGATTCCACCTCATCACTTTGATGATTGTTTGCTTTATGGTGCAAAAGTTTTTAGGTTGATGCAATCCCATTTGTCAACTGAATAAAAAGTTTATAAACTGTTTCCCACTTCTTAAACTTTTGAAGTGGAAGTGCAGTAGAAAGTACAGAGGATTTATATTTAGGAAAAATATTTTTTTTTAATTTTTATTTTTATAGCTAGACCCTCTGCATATGGAAGTTTCTGGGCCACGGATAGAATCCAAGCCCCAGCTGTCAACCTCTGCCACACTAGGGATCGAACTCTTGACTGGAACCAATGCAACTGGACTCAATCAACTGAACCACAGCAGGAACTCCCAGGAAAACCTTGATTCTAACCTCCAGTTTCTTCCACTTACAGCTTGTATGACCTTGTCTAAACATAAACATTTCACGCACATTTACCAGATGATATTCTATGCCAAACACTAGCCTCTAAGAGTTCACAATCCAGTAGGAGAGGCAGCAAGTAAGCCACTACCCCTGTAAAATGTTGTAACTGCCAGAATGAACATGCACTGGGTTTAGGGTGCATTGTGGAACTCAAGGAAGACTTCTGTGAAGAAGTGATGTCTCAGCGGGTTTACTGGATCTCCTGAGCCTCATTTTCCACATTGTGTAAAATGAGAATAAAAGCTTTGCTGCACAATGTGGTTTTACAGATTCAATAAGTTAATCTAGCACATTATTGGTACTCAACGGGTATTAGAGAATCCCCTACCTTTTTTTTTGTTTAAGGAATCATAAAAACATCAATGGAAAGGAATACAGAGAACATAACACAGAGAGAAATTTCTCCAAGTAAAATGAGGTAAAAAGCAATAATAACTAATGGACCTTAACCTTTCATTCCAAATATAAAGCAAAATCTCCCTAGGTGCTTGACTTTCCCATTTGGTCTCAATGTTATTGTACATTATTTCAGAGCAAGATTTGCTTCCTCTGTATTCTGCATGGTGCTATGCCCTGTATCCAACAGGCAGTTGGATGAGACTAAGTAAATTTTATTGAAATTAAATTGATACAGACACTCAGAGTCCATTTTTTGTAAGTCATATCTAATCATTAATCCAATCAAGAACCCAATAAGGAGGTTATATTCCACCCATTTAATTATCCCTGCTTTATAATCCATGGTCGAGGAAATCCGGAGATTGAAGCCCTCTCCTTACTTAATCAGAAGCTAATGAAGATTTAAATGAAGGCTTCCTGGTTTCCTTTCCTTTAATGGAGATGCCAGTCCATTTTTTCCAGTCGATGGCTAATTTATTAATAGAAAGCTTTAAAAGGTATTAACAATTCTATTCTCCATTGATAGACACATATTACATTCAGAAGTAGACCCTTTAGGTTACTTAATGCAGTAAGGGATCATCCTAAAACTTTGCATCCTGAAAAACAAGAATAAATTCTAAAGTTACAAAAAATCCCTTGAGTAAAATAAATAAAAGTCAGTTTCTACATATAATTAGATGGTTGATTTGTTATTTTTAAGCTTTTGAAGTAGCTGAGGACTTCAGACAGCTGGAGATTTCTGGTTTTGTCTGGTTTTTCATTTGTTGTTTTTAGCTTTTATGCAGTGACAGTATTTGTAAGACATTCCACTGGGAACAAAAGCATCATGTTTTGTGATTTTTTTTTCTTTTTAATTAAAACTTTGCTGAGGACATTGTAAAACAAATACACCTAAGATAAACTGGAGCACACCATACACAATGCCTTGAGGATTAGTGATTACTGATCATTAGAATGGATACGAACCTACAAATCTCAAGATGGATAAGACTGACCCTAGGCAATATACATATATGAGATTCCACCTAAAATTGTAGATTTCTAGCCTTCTCTTAAAAATAGGTAGAAATGGCAACACAGAGCTCGCACTTCTGCACGATCACTTTTGGCTGGAGCAGAATGGAAACTGCCTTTTCAGAAGTGATGTGGCCGCGAAGATCATTTTCCTTCCATGATTGTTCCTTCCTGCCCTGAAGGTAATACGAGTTTGGGATACTGGCCCTTATCCTAACACCCTCATGTTGCCAAGAAGGAAATTTATCCAGAGCAAACAGAGCAAATTACTTCTATGGCTCTGATAATGCTGCATAATAAATAACCTCAAAGGCTCAGCAACAAACAATAAGCATTTGTTTTGCTCACGTGTCTGGAGGTCATCTGGGTTCAGCTAATCTAGGCTGGGTTTGTCTGGGCTGGTTTGGCTTTTCTCCACTTGTCACTTTCTCCTGCTGGCACCAGCACGCCAGCGGGACAGCTACTTAAGGCAATGGCAGAAATCGAAAAGGGGGAGGGGAATATGAGAGCTTTCTTAATATCTAGGTTCATAGCTAGCACACCTTCACATCTGTCTGTCTTTCAAGTGGGCAAAGCAACTCACATGGCTGAACTAAAAGTCAAAAGAATGAGGAAATGTGCACTGCCCCTTCAATGAGGATGGGGGAACTTTAAAATCACATCGTGAATGGGATCAGGGTAAGTAATTAAAGCCAGTAACTTAATCGACCCATAGGGGTAGTCAACCACCCACTGCACACAGTTTCCAGCAAGCCAAACTTCATCCATCCACCTTCCACCTCTGACCCCGGAGCCCTCTGATATGGAGACAGCTGGTCTAATCTCAGGACAGAGACAAGGAAACTTGAGTAGAGCCAAACAGAATCAGGGCCCTGAGAAGAACCTGGCTCCTAGCCTGGTGTTCTTTGCTCCTCGGTTTGGTGAGGGAGCACCATTTTCTTACCTGTGTGAAATACAATAATCACTTGGAGTTTTTGCCTATACAATTTCATATTTGGAAAAGGCTATATTAGGCCGTGAAAGACATTGTGGACCTAGACTACAAATCACTCCTTAGGATGAGTTCTAAGTTCTCAAAGCAATGTCATCCTTAATGATGCTCAGAGTCTAACTGCACCCTGTATGGAAATACGGCTCTAGAGATCTGCTTTAGGGAAACAAGAGCTTCCCACAAATTAGGCAGCATTATTTACTTTAAGTTGGAAAATCTCAGCAGGCTTCCCTTTACTTCAGAATTGTAGTTTTTCTTGTTCTCATTCTCTGATTTGATACCTTAAAATAAATCTGTATGCTCAAAAAGCTAATAAACCACTGAATTGCTAATGAATGAAGAAAGGAGACACAAAGCTTTGTAAATGAATTTTAACAAGCTCACATGGCTGATCATCCATAAATGGCCATGGGGCTCCCTTAATTCCTTTCAAGGGAAGCCCCAATCAGACAAATAGAAGATCCCCTTTTTCTGTACCAAGAATTCCCACACAGGCTTGCCTCCTCTCGCAGGCTGCAGGGGTGAGCAGGGCCCCACGCTCTGCTTGCTGAGCCCGGAAACAGCCCCAAATACCCAGCTCCCAATATTTTTCTAGGCCCCAACTCAAGTAGCTTCAGCTGTTCAGAGGCACTATTGTCACTCAGACAAAATCCACCTGTCACCCCACTTAATGAAGAACGTAGAAATCAGAAACCAGATGGAGTTTCCTGGTGGCTCAGTGGTTTAAGGATCTGGCATTGTCACTGTTGTGGCTCAGGTCGCTGGTGTGGCACGGGTTTGACCCCTGGCCAGGGAACTTTCACATGCAAAGGAAGAAAGAAAAAAAGGAAGGAAGGAAGGAAGGAAGGAAGGAAGGAAGGAAGGAAGAAAGAAAGAAAGAAAGAAAATTAGAAACGCGCGCTAAGAGCAGTTCAAAATATCTGAAGCTTCCCAAAATACCCAGAGTCCACAAGTTCAAAATATCAACCCCCGCCATGCTCACATACCTCACAGTATTCAAACCCTTTCAAGCCCTTGACCTGTGATTCCTCCCAGGACATACTTTGTCTTCTTGGGGGAAGACAGACTGTGGAAAATGGAGAAAAGATAAATGGGAGTTTCCGGTTCTCTCCTTCCCTCCTTCTAAGTCTAGAGAACACTATTTTTCTCCCTCTAAAAGCTTTCCTGTATGTGCTATAAATATTTGTTGACTGTTGTGCTGGTTCAAGTCTTTCCAACCAGCTGGGTCATGCTATGGGGCCTCCTTGGCCATTGCTCAGACCTTCATCTCCTGTGAGTGCTCTGTGTTGATCATCACACTTCCCTGGGGAGAGTGAAGTCAGTGGGGATACAAAGCTCCCCTCACACCTGAATACTGAAGAATCAGAGTGTGTCTCTCTTTGAATTTCAACATATCCAGCAGAAATGAGAAATAGAATTTAGAGATAAAGCACCCCCCCTTTTTTTTGTCTTTTTAGGGTTGCACCCATGGCATGTGGAAGTTCCCAGCTCCCAGGTCAAATCAGAGCTGCAACTGCTGGCCTACACCACAGCCACAGCAATGCGGGCCCTGAGCTGCATCTGCAATCTACACCACAGCTCATGGCAACTCTGGATCCTTAAGCCACTGAGTGAAGCCAGGGATCTAACCTGCATCCTCATGGATACTAGTTGGTTCATTTCTGCTGAGCCACAACGGGAACTCCTAAAGCACTTTTTTATGTGCTTCTGAGGACTTAAAATCACTTGAACCACACAACTATGGTGAAAGTTCGCATTTTCATTTTGGAAACCAGATAGGAAAGGAGCTTGAAGTTGAGAGAGATGAAGTCACTTTTTCTAAGTCACACATTTAGTAAGGAACAGACCTTTTGTCACTAGTGGGGTGGGGTGGGGTGGTGAATGGAGGAAGATCTTGGACACTGCCAGGCCTCTTTGTCCTTGATTAAATACTACAATTATAACTCCTTTTAAACTCTCATTTTCTGTAAATACAGGTAAGGATAAAATCAAATATCTCTTTCACAAAAAAATGGTTGATTTTACCCTTATAAGCTTATACTTTTGCTTGTTTGCTTCTCTGCAATGGTTTCTGAACACATTTTAAAGACATTTGGAAAATGATTAATACTGCCTGACTGTATTTTTCTGCAAGAATTCTTTATGGCGAATTGATTGGTGCCAAAAAGTGTGGAATCCAAAAGGAGATGTTTCCAGTGTCCTGGTTTTGGATAATTTTGGAAAATGTGCCAAGTGAGTGCCTTCCTCATCCAACCGTGAGAGAGACAGGGAGACGCTGAGAATGTGTAATAAGCAGAGAGTGTGTGATAGGCAGTGTTCAGAACGGCTTACCACACAGCACATCCTGTGTTTCAGATTTCTAACTGTCCTTCAGTGGCCAGAATGACAAAGGAAACTGATGACCAAGCTCTCCTAGATATAGTTGCAATAAAAACTTCACTAATGCTTTTTCCTACTCTTTTTTTCTACCATTAAAGACCACAGGAGTTCCCACTGTGGTGCAGTGGAAATGAATCCGACTAGTATCCATGAAGATGCCAGTTGGATACCTGGCCTTGTTCAGTGGTTAGGGATCTGGCGTTGCCGTGAGCTATGGCATAGGTTGCAGACATGGCTTAGATCTTGCATTGCTGTGGCTATGGTGTAGGCCTGCAGTTATAGCTCAAATTGGACCCCTAGCCTGGGAACTTCCATATGCCGAGGGTGCGGCCCTTAAAAAAAAAAAAAATTACAAATATGTTTTGCAAGGAAGGAGGACTAAAGTACAGAATTTTGTGAATATGACAGATTTTGTTCTAGTTTTTGGTCTAACGGGAAATTAAAATCTAACCACAGTCCCTGTATCTCGTATAGTTATTTGACATGCCTTATAAACTCCTTTGCACTATATGAATGCAGTAAACATGTTCATTAATAAGAATTAATAAGAAACAAACCATCATAGCCATGCCTTCGTGAAATCCCCTCTCCTAGTGACTTGGCTCTAACCAAGATAGGCAAAAGGATGGGCTGTCACCTCCATGATCACACCGCGTTAAGATAGTGACTTCTATCTTGTTTGCAGACTTTCTCCGTTTTGAGCTTTGATGAAGCAAGACGTCTTAATGGGAAAGTCCATGTAGCAAGAAACCAATAACTATCATGGAACTCTGACCAACATCTTGCAAGACATGGAACACTACTGATAACCACGTGAGCTTGGAAATAAATCGTGCAGTGTAAGAGAGTCTGACTTTGAGGCATACACCTGAGCTAAGTCTGGATCCCTGACTCAGAGACTATGAGATAATGAGTGTGCTCTTTTAATCCAGTAAATTTGAGGAAATTTTTTTAAACAGCAATATATAACACACATAGCCTCAAACACAAAACACATATCAATTACCTCTTGAACGATTAAATAGTTAATCTTTCTCTCCTACTCCTGAAGAGAAAAACAAAATTAGTGGAATTGAGTAATGGAAAGGAAAATAGAGATGCCCAGATAGGGCAGAAATGTTTTAAAGCCCTAAAATGTATACAGGGAGCAGCAAAGAATTGGTGTAAATTCACTGTTTGAACATCAAGATGCATTTGGGCAATGCCATGTGAATTTTAGGACCAACTGCTTGTTAGTTGGAAATGATAGTAGTAGATCTCTGATGTAGATTTTTCTGTTGATGTTGTAGTTGAAAGGGTAAATCTAACCCTGATCCTCCTTGAAAATAAACAAAAAAGAAATTTCCCTTAATTCCACAACCTAGAATTTCCCCTCCTTCTTAAAGCGAAAATAAGAGCATAGATAAAAATCACTTAATGGTTAATGGCCTACGTAGGAGGATGAAAAAATCCAAAAATACTTGAATTCTTGCCCTGTGGATTCAACAGACGGTGTGCCAGATCTGGCTTTGTACCAGCTCATAAGGGACAATTGTATATACCTACTCTCAATGTTGTGTTTAATGTTGTCCTAGTAGCCTGAATTTGGCTATAAATGGAAGATAATGTGTAGAAGGCAAAGCAGAGATGCAGACAGAAACTAGATCCTAGAAATATCTTTGAGTCACTAAGTTAATCAAGCCTGGAAGCTGCTCAACATCTGGACCTTCATCTAGTTACTGAAATAAACAAAAAATAATTCTTAGTATTTTTGCATATTTGAGTTAGATTTTCCATGTCTTAAACTGAATACATGTCAACGGATACACATTTCGATGAGGGAAAAACTGAAAATTTTACTCAGCTTCCAAGCCACTGTCTGCTCTGTGCAGCTTGCCTCACTAATTGCCTGTTGCAGAATAACAATTTCATTCTAGTTCACAGTTTTTATTGGAAACCTCAAGGATACTTATAAGATAATGGAATCAAAGTTGCTTCTAAAAATACAGACATAATTTTTTTCGTGTTGGAAAGTAGTATAACATTGCTTTGGCATGGATATTTCAACATTTTTTCCCTTACTTTGGATACAGCTATTTCAATACTTTCAAGCAAATAGGTAGACAAGATTCACTAATTGGCAAAAGGATCAAATCTCCACCAGGAAGAAAAGAAAATATAAAACTTGGTCTTGAAGTAGCTTTATCATAGGAGCTTATGAAAACCATAGCTTTCAATTCCATTTTATAAATGACAGCATGATGAGAGACTACCATGGTTTTTCAATTGGTAAAAGAGTGAACAGACCGTTAATCTTCTTCCAAGAGGAAATAAGAAGTTTTTTATTAGGGAGTTCAATAAAACAAAAGAAATTTTTGAAAAAAATAACTTAAAATATATTACAAAATGAGGAAGTAAAACCTAAGCATTTGGGCTGCTCACAAAGCCATAAGCATAATACGTGGCAGTAAAGAAGTCCGTTGTATTTGGTCAAAAAATGCCCTTCGCGGAGTTCCTGCCGTGGCGCAGTGGTTAACGAATCCGACTAGGAACCATGAGGTTGCGGGTTCGATCCCTGCCCTTGCTCAGTGGGTTAACGATC
>PVHT021183688.1:2313330-2354522 GCA_004024745.2 Catagonus wagneri
TTTTTTTTTTTTTTTTTTTTTTTGCCTTTTGTCATTTTAGGGCCGCACCTGCGGCATGTGGAGGTTCCCAGGCTAGGGGTCTAATCGGAGCTGTAGCCGCCGGCCTACGCCAGAGCCACAGCAACGCAGGATCCGAGCCGCGTCTGCGACCTACACCACAGCTCACGGCAACGCCGGATCGTTAACACACTGAGCAAGGGCAGGGATCGAACCCGCAACCTCATGGTTCCTAGTCGGATTCGTTAACCGCTGCGCCACGACGGGAACTCCTGATGTGAATTCTTGAATAAATGGTTGGGAAATCTGTGTTATGTGGCATACGACCCACTTGAACATATGTCAATCTTAAATAATAGAGTTTTAAAATATTTTATTTATATTCTTTGAATAGTACAAGGAGAATAAAGTCAGAAATATTGAGAGAAGGTATTAAACATGTTATTGGCAAAACATTACTTGACATAGAGAATCAGTATCCAGCACTGCAGATATAAAATTAACAATATAAATACCAGATTAGGGGTTTTCTCTCAAATAATTTCCAATCTTATTACATCATGATAAATGAGGATGATATGGCTTCTTATTCATACATATTAAGAAAAATTATTTTATTTTCATTTAAGATACATAAAGTGAACTCCCAAAGTAAAATATATGCAGACTGTGTAGTCAAATTCTGACCCTGACAATAGATATGAAAAACTACTCCATAGATGTACATTGGATGACAATTAAATATGAAGATGCTGTAGAAGATACAAAGAAAACTGACTTCATTCTTGAAATAAGGAGACTAAAATCACCCAAGGTGAGAATGATTCAGAAATCCAGCCCTAAAGGCTTTACCCATCCTCCCTCCTTATTCTCTTCAATCCCTTCTGACCCCTGCATACACATCTCCCACCAACCTCCCTTACTGCTAAATAAGCAAGATGTGTTGGTCTGGTCAGGGAAGACATCGAAGGAAAAGATGGTATGAGCTGAGATTTGGATGATGTTTGGAAGTGAGATCAACAGAAAGGAAATTCTAAGCCAAGGAAATTCCAAGCCAAGTAAATCACTCTGAAACACATTTCAGTAATAAGAGCGAAACATAAAGCCTGTTGAAGATGATGAAGAGGCCTATTGGACCATATATCTCAGTAAAGACATGCAGCATAAGTTATGAAGAGAATATCTTCTATTGTGTTCTAGCTGCTGAAAGACCTTTTTCCCTTCCTGCCCCAGGGAGCACACCAATATTTTAGCCTTTCAGGGCTGCCTTTGAAGAACAGTCCCACTCATGCTTTGAGGGATGAGGCTGGAATTGCTCCATACTGAAAAGCTGATGTCTGGACTAGAAAGAGAAGTCTTACCCAGAAAGGGAGTGATCCCCCTGACACTGCAAAATGACGTCAACTTTTGGAGGAGTCCTGTGAGGTAAGGTGCTCAGTAGCTCACTCCCAAGCCTCAGCTTTTCCTGGTCACTCCCACCTCCTTCACAAGCCTACAATGTGCATATCACCTTTGTTTCAAGGCTGCCTTTCGTCCCTTCTTCCATCCTTACCCTGGCTAAGCCACATTTGGAAACTCTTGCATAATGTTGCATTTATTCCTTCTTTAAATTTTAGAAGTGCCCAGTGAAGTCAACTGGACCTGAAATGTTCCACAAAGGTTGATTCAGTTAAAATACCCTGATGATCATAGAGCTATTGTGATTTCTTACTGTTTATTAAAAGGCTGTATTTTTCCAGAAATCTTTGGCTTTCATCTAAATTTTCTAGTTTTGCCATGAGTTTTATTAACTTTTTAATTCCTGCTGGTCACTGGTGATTTTGCTGTTTACTGTGTCTTCTAATAACCTCCTACAAGCATAATGTTAATTTGTGCGCCTTTTCTTCTATTTACTTGACCAATCTTTCCAAAGCCTTATCAATTTTATTTTTTCCTCTGTAAAGAACTATATGTGGCTTTGCTGAGTCTCTTTATTGTGTGTGTGTATTCTATTTTATGAATTTGTGCTATAACTTTAATAGTTCCTATTTCTATTTTATTTGGGTTCATTTTGCTATTGTTTTAAAAAAATTCTTGTAAAGGATGTTTAGCTTGTAACTTAGATGTTTAAAGAAATTAGCAAGTGTCTAACAATATAAATTTTCCTCACACTGGTGGTTTAACATCTCATAAGATTTTATAAATGTATTGTAATAATATCAACCTATTTTCTAATTTCCATTATGATTTTTAGACTATTTAAGAGTATATTTCTTAATTATAAAGCACATGGAAATTTTAAAGTTATATCTGCCATTGATTTGTATTACTATCACACTGTGAAAGGGAATACAAGTTGTAGGATTTCAATCCTTTGATATAATCTGTGTATTCCTTTTTGTGCAAGTATCTGTCATTTTCTATATTTGATCCACATGTATTTTAAAATGCATAAAATAAAATACAACTTACTAAAATCCATGGGATGCAGTAAAAAGAGTGCTTAGAAGGAAATTTATAGCATTGGCTGCAAATACTAGAAAAGAAGGAAGATCTAAAATCGATAACCTAAGCTTACACTTTAGGAAACCAGAAAAAGGAGAGTATAATTAAATACAAAGTAAGCAGAAGAAAAGAAATAATAATGATTAGAGGAAAAGAAATCATTAAATTAAAAACAGGAAATCAGTAGAGAAAAATCAATAAAACCAAAAGCTCGATTCTTCAAAATAATCAACAAATTTATGCGCTTCTAGCCAGGCTAGCTAAGAAATAAAAAGACACAAAGTACTTATACCAGAAATGAGAGAAGTGTCATCACTACAGATCACACACTATGCCCGCAAATTTGATAACCTAGGTGAAACGGCCCAGCTGTGAGACACAACTTGCTGAAACTCAGAAAACAAAGAGACAATCGGAGTAGCGCCATTCTGTTTGACACTATAATATGGACTCATCAGTTGTAACTGATGTATCGTTACGGGGTAGGATGGTGATAATTGAGGAGGCTGTGAGTTTGTGGAGATGAGGGTAACTGACAGCTCTGTACTTCTCACTCAATTCTGCTGTGAACCTAAAACTGCTCTTTCAAAGAAAAAAGTCTAATAATAATGATAGAAAAAAGAATACATAGTTTCCAGTTGGATGTAATGATGTCTACATGTGTGCAGGTCTTTTGTTAATTATGTTGTTCAAATGTATATCCTCACTGACTTTTCTGTCTATTTGTTATAAAGTAACATACACAGTCACAAACACATATTTTACCTTGATTTTTCAGTTATCCTCACTCTTAATTACACATCTCACTATTATTGGACGTAGAAGCTTGTGCCACAACAGTTTTTTTCATTCATTCGTGCCATTCCCCTTTTCCTTCAAAGAAATATATTCATCCTGTCAAACTCCTACCCAGCCTTAAGACCTTTCCCAGTTGGTTTCCTGACCGCCTAACAGAGCTAGTGAATTCCTCTGTGTCATTCTATATAGATTATCGTCATACTCTTGTAACGTATTATTTATTTCTTCAAGGGCAGAACTTTTCTACACCCAGCACCTAAAACGGTTACTTCAAATACTATATACGAAACAAATGTTTTCAGCATACATGGATGATAAAAGTCACTTGGCAGAATTATAATGGGAAAAAAATGGGAGATTTGACCAAAATCGCTCATATTTGAATCTTTTCTCCTATTCATCTTGGCCTGCAATTTTTCTATGGCTTCTGCCACTGGTACTTCTCCAGCTCAGTTACACGATTATATCATTTCTTACTTGAGTAAGCATTTCCCATTCCTGTTTCCTGCCCAGACTAGTGATGAAAGGCCATGTGGAAAGAGGGGCCACAAGGAAAAGTCCCAAGACAGCTCAGTGGACATGTGAGGCTGTGTCAGATTCTCCAGCCTCAACGGAGCAGATAGGTGAATACAGACACATGAGTGAGTCCGGTCAACCAAATAAGGCAGAAGCACTTCCCAGGTGATTCCAACCAACCCCAGAATCATGATAAATAATAAATCATTGTTGTTTTAGTGCACAGGGTTTGCGGGGTGGTTAGTCATACAGCAATAAATATGGGAAATACCACTATATCACTCTGGGCATTTGAAGCCAAAAAAAAAATGTAATAAGGAATTTAATTTTACAAAATCCTTGGAGGGCAAGAGGAACCCTATGCAGCAGCTTCTCCTGGACTATCGAATCCGAGTTTACAGGCACACCTGCCAACTGTGATCCAAATTTCAGGAAGCTTCCATGGCTGATACTGCAGTTGTGACAGTGGCCTCTCAAACCTCAAAGCTGGTGACTGAAAACTGGGTGCTGGAATCACCTGCACAGACCCACACAGGACAGACCTTGCTTCCCAGCCTCCACAACAGCTAGAAGGTGGCAGGCACGTCATTACTGCCTTCCAAATCTCATACAAGTGCATCTAACCCACACACCTTCTACCATACCCAGAATCCTAGCTTCAAGAGAGTTTGAAAAAAAAATGTAGGTTTTAGTTTTCCAACCTCAGAGGCTAGAAGGGGAGTGGAATGGGTGATGAGAAAAGTCTAATATCCATGACCACAGTCCTCTGACTCTGAATTTAGTCAGTATGACACATAGAAATGACGTAGGAATGGGAACATGACAAATACGATTTCCCATCCTGGTTCTGCTGCTTATAAACTATCTGACCCTGGTCAAACTGCTTAACCTGTCTGAACCTCAGGTTCGCTATCCATAAAAATAGGAATACTCATTCCTAATTTGGAGGGTTTTCCAAGAACTCAATACAGCTTTCAAAAGTTCCTGGCAAAATGCCTAGCATATAGTAAGTCCTGAGTGATTGACAGTGGTTATTAGCAAACGGAGGAAAGGACAAGAGAACAAAAAACTACAATTTATAGAAAGCATTATTTGATCATTTCAGGAAAGACATTTAACAGATTGAGTGGGAGAAAAGACCTCTGAAAGAAGGTGATTTCTGGTCTGAATTTTGAAATTTGAGACAAGCCAGGGAAAAAAAAATGGTAGAAAAAGGAATTCCATATACGGAGGTCTCTTTCTGACCCCACTCATAATTCTATAGGTAGGTCCATAACTCTAGCAGTTCTGTGCTTATTTCTAGATCACTTCGTAAGAGTAGTCTTTAATTTAATGTCATTAGCCTCTGATTTCCTCACTCTCACTTTTCCCAGCGGCATGGTATAGAATTAGAACAAACATCCGACTAAAAGTACATCTGGGTAGCAACTCTGCCTTTGCTACCAAGTGGTTTTGTCAGCAGCTGGCTGAAGATACAGCACTTAGCTTCTGAGTTTTTACCTCCCCTTCAATAAACCAAACTAACAATTACAAAAGCAAAAACAAACAAATATAACTTTCATCATTTCTGTGACCGCCTTTCAAAACTGACAGTCTCAGAAATGCCTTGATCCACCTATCCCCAAGCATAGCCCAGTGGTTTAACAGTTGACCCACCATTCATTTTCAGGCACTCTACTCCTACCCAAGACGTGAATCCAACGAGAGAATACATATCCAACACTGAAAGGAAAGCCTACTGAGTAGATTTACATACTAACCACTAGGTCTGGCCTTCTCAGACAGGTGAACCTCATCAAAGTGATTAACACTGTCTGGATAAATATTGGAGCCAATGAAAGCAAAAAAGGATGGTAAAAAACCTGGCATCATTATGAAACATATTATTGGGCTTCAAGAATCATACTCAAGTGCTTTCAAGTAGCTCCCATCCAAGCATTTCTTTAACAGAAGACTGGGCATTTGGCAGGTGTTAGGAAAGTCTCTTATTAATGTGAGCTTGGAGTTTTGTGCACATAATGATGATAATAGTACCCTTTTAAAATACACAAAAAGCATTTTTACTTTATTAGGATTTTTTAGACTAGCTGCATAACTCTCCTATTGCTTTTAAAATTTCTATAAAAAAAAGCTATTTTCTTCTTTTTGTCCCTCTAACAAATACACAAACAAGAAGAAAGGGGATAATATTCATGATTAGCTCAGAACAGAAATATATTTTAAAGTCTACACATGAGAAATTGCTAGAAAATAAAGCTATGAAAAATATCTTCATTTAGTCATATTAATAAATTCTATTGATTATGTGGGAAAGAACAAAAGCCCCCTGGCTTTCATTTAAATAGACATCCTTGAGACTAGCCAGTCTGCCATTTTTGTTTCAGGCTTTGGAAACGCATGCAGTTTGCATTGTTTTTCTCACTCTGCCTTCTCCCTTTGCAAAAACTGAGCTCTGGGCAATGCTGTTATATTTCTATTTCACTTCTTTTTATTGCATCAAGGGCAGAGGCAAAGCAGAGCATATGCACAGGAAATGGGTTAGCACAAATGCAAATACACACCAAAACCACATGCCTGAGAAAAGACAGTGACAATGTCAGATAGATTTTTAAAAAAGAAAAATTTCCTGGAAATAAAAGTTTCTTTATATCAATTACATTCTCCAAAAAATGTTTTCTCCAACTGTCTTCCACCCACTGAATCAGGGTCTGCAATTAATGTTTTGAAAAACTTTATGAGCATAGACAAATTATTAATGTTTCTTTCTGAGACTGTCTATTGGAAAAAACGCATCCTCCCTCTTTTAAATAATCACATAATATTTGCTAAGTATACGTTTGATATGATTTTTTTCTTAACTAGATGAAGAAAATGGCAAATGACGTCATGACCTCTGATTACTTTCAGCCACATGCAATAGTAAAAACAACAAACTATATATACATAAATATTTGACAAAGGACTCAAATCAACAATATATTACTTAGCCTTTAAAATCAATAAGAGAAATATTTATAGCCCGATTTGAAATAAAACATTCAAATAGATTTTTTTCTTTCATTTTATTCAGAGTTTCTCTCTTAGGAATTTGTCTCTTTGAGTTATTTTTCTTATCAGCTGAGGTCAGATATTAGAGATATTTGCCTTTCTTGTTTATTTTTATTATAAATATTTACCTAATTTTATCATTGCCTCTTGGAAAATGATATAATTTTATTATTTTATTATAAAAACATAATAATACTATCTTTTAATTTTATTTATTATTATTTATGTTGCCATATTGAAGATTTAAGTTTTTATGTATTTAAACATTGGTCTTTTTTTCTTCTATAATATCTGGGATTCCCATATTAAGAGAATATCACCCTATTAATGAAAAAATAGATAGTAAAACCCAGTCAAACATAAAACTCAAAGTGGGTTCCTTGAAGAGACTAATATAATACATAATCCTCCTTGAGAACCCAATTAAAGAGAAAAAGAAGTAAAAAATTCAAGATAAAGAATGAGAAAAGGTGGAGTTCCCATTGTGGCTCAGTGGTCACAAACCCAGCTAGTATCCATGAAGAAGCAGGTTCAGTCTGGCCTTGCTCAGTGTGTTAAGGATCCAGTGTTGCCACAAGCTGCTGTGTAGGTCACAGACAGAGCTAGGATTCAGTGTTGCTGTTGCTGTGGCATAGGCTGGCAGCTGCAACTCTGATTCAACCCCTAGCCTGGGAATTTCCATCCATATGCTATGGGTGCGGCCCTAAAAAAGATAAATAAAAAAAAGAGAGAGAGAGAGAGAGAGAAAAGACTTTGCATAAAAAGGAACAAATTAAGTGTCGGTAAAAAGGAACAAAACATGTGGGACAACTGAGTTAGTCTCTCCAACAAGTCAATCTTATTATCAAAAAGAGGGAGGAGGATGGTTTGAAATTAAAGACTGAAGGAGTTCCCTCATGGCTCAGTGGGTTAAAGATCTGACATTGCCACTGCTGTGGTTCTGATTACTGCTGTGGCATGGGCTTAATCCCTAGCCTGGGAACTTCCACAAGCTGCGGTGGTGGTGGGGGGGCAAAAAAAAAATTAAAGACTTGGAGTTTCCGTCGTGGCGCAGTGGTTAACGAATCCGACTAGGAACCATGAGGTTGCGGGTTCAATCCCTGGCATTGCTCAGTGGGTTAACGATCGGGCATTGCCGTGAGCTGTGGTGTAGTTTGCAGATGCGGCTCGGATCTGGCATTGCTGTGGCTCTGGCGTAGGTCAGCAGCAACAGCTCTGATTAGACCCCTAGCCTGGGAACCTCCATATGACACAGGTATGGTCCTAAAAAGACAAAAAAAAATATTAAAGATTTAAGACAACCAAATCTGTATATCTTCTATGATTAAATTCTGCATTTAGCAAATCAGTTATAAAGAAAAGGTGGTTCTGGAGGAATCATTGGAGAAATCTGTATATGAACTGAACAATAAAAGTTATTAAAAGCTTGAGTTCGGTGTGTTAAATGATACTGCAATTATGTAGGAGAACATTCTTCCTTTTCGGAGATAAAATGCTGAATTATTTAAAGATAAGGGTCCTGATTTCTCTGAATTAAAATGGCTAACTATAGCCGTGTGTTATGAGAGTGCTCATTGTATTCATTTGAAAATTTTGATGCATATTTAAAATCTTTATAATACAATTTAAAAGAATAAGAATTCCCATCTTGGCTCAGTGGTGACAAACCCAGCTAGTATCCATGAGGAGGTAGGTTAATCCCTGGCCTTGCTCAGTGGGTTAAAAATCTGGTATTGCCCAGAACTCTGGTGTAGGGTGCAGATGCAGCTCAGATCTGGCATTGCTGTGGCGTAGGCCAGGAGGTGCAGCTCGAATTCGACCCCTACCCTGGGCACTTCCATATGCCAGGAAAAAATATGCGGCCCTAAAAAATATATATTAAAAAGAATATGTGATTGAAAGAAATATATGTTAATGCTACATGAAATTTTCAAGTAAAATTCTTTAAAACTTGGAAAAATGAGTGATGTTCTTAGTAAAATATAAATTAAGAATTAAAAGAAGATGTGAAAATCTTGACCAAACCAATTACTATAGGAGATATTTGAAACTGATTATGGACGGTCCATTAAAAAAAAAAAAAAAATCAGCAGGACCAGATGGCTCCACAGCTGGATTCTATTCAACCTTTGGAGAACAAATGATCCCAATGTTTCTTAAATTATTGTAGGGCGTGGAAAGGGACAGAAATCGTTCCAATCCACTTTAGGAAGCTAAAGAAATCGTTTGGCAAAATGTAATACAGTTAATTTCCAAAAAGAAAAGATGACCAATCTCACTCATGCATATAGATATAAAATTCTCAATGAGATATTAGAGAACAGATTTATTTTTGTGTTACTCTCTTTAAAAAAATAAAATACATAATGCTTTTATAATTTGTTCCATGTCATGGTGCATTTCTGCGAACATGCCTGGAATAATCAAAGTATTGGACAAGAGGAGGAGGACATTAAAATGCTGAGAAGAATAGAGTAAGCACAAAGGTTTAATTATGCATGTTAGAAACTGAAAAGTTCCTATTCTACATTTACTAATCATTTCCTTCTTCCTCATATCAAGCCAGAAATCTGCCTCTGAGGAATTTTTACAGATGGAGAAATAAAGGTCCTGGGACATTAATTCCCTAAGGCCAGACTACAAATTAAAGCCAAAGGAAGATAGAAAACCCAGAGACCAGTTTCCCGTCCAAACTGTTCTTTTCTTTCAAGTCTGTGCCTCTCGTTGAGATACGCCACAAGGATTCTAGTGGATTCACAGCAAGAAAGTACTGCATTGCACGTGGAATTAGGCAAAAATCTACAGCTTGGCAGAGAGTTTCACATTCAAATCATATTATGTTAAGTGCAGGTTTCTTCCAAGGAGGCATCTGTCTTCTAAACACAGTAACAAATCCATAGCAAATTTAATTCCTTTGCCCATAAACAACATGGAGCCACTCAGCTTCGTCGAATGGCTCAGGCCCTGGCAGGAACTAATAGATCCTCATAAACATCACACTCTCAAACCATATTTTCCTTGTTACTTTTTAATATTCCCTTGGCAAGGTGAAGAAAAATGTACCATATGAAGTAGGATTCAGCCAAAAGCCACTGGATATAAACTCGATTGTTTAATTTTTTCTTAACATTAAAGAACAGGGAATGTTTAAGACAAAGTGTTTTTCTTACATTTTGGTTTGCAGTTCTGATACTTTGTTTACTTACTGCTGAATAAGATGTTTTATATTTTTAACAGCCAAATAAAAGTATTTTAATTCTTCCACCTCCGTTACAGTCATTACAGTGTCAGGGCAAGTCACCTGTTTCTGTGGACTTCTGTTCCCATTATAAAAATGAGATTAATGTACTTTTCCCTAGGTAGGGAAATAGGAAGGAAAACTTGATATTAAATTATTTCTTGGTTTTATCTTGTGGACATGGGGGCAACACTGCATGCTTCATTTGCATTTTAGAATGAATTATTTGAGAATCAAATGAGATAGTGAGTATATTTTGTAAATTGGGTAACCCTAGGAAAACTTGAAGTAGTTTGACTTTGAGATAGGGTGATGGCCAGGGTGATGGCTAGGCTGCAGTGAACTCGGTGTCACTTAGGAAAGGTGGCTTAATGCCATGGAAGTGCAACAAGGGATATTGTTCTAGTTTCTGCAAAATCTGAGTATCAAAACTTGAACTCACATCTGGTTCTTCAGACTGCATATATGTATATCACACTATGATATCTCTAGGTAGAGTAAAGACAGTACAGTTTTCACTTTTATATTTATTACTGCTATAAAAAAGTCCCTGAAAGCTTTCCTTACTCATAAGATTAGTGTAACCAGCCCTGGGCAAAGGCATGGAGAAGAAAGACAGGAAACTGTTATTGACAATTTCTTTATCCTAGTTGTATAGAGCTTCAAACTGTACCAGGGCAGGTAATCAGTGCTTACTGCATGTCAAGAAAGCCACTGATGTTTTTGAATAAGGAGGAAGAATGTCTGAGCTTTAAAGGAGGAAAGGAAGGAAGGAAGGAAGGAAAGAAAGAAGGAAGTTATTTAGAGGGATGGAGAGAGGGAGGGAGAACCAGGAAATTCCATGTTACTGAGGCCATTTTTTTTTTCAGTCTTAGAGCTGTCAGAATATATGTTAATATGAATAAAATGTTAATATGGATCTTAACTGAGAGACTCCCTTTCCAGGAGCTTCTCCCCCGCCACCCCTTACTAATGCTTCATATTTCAGTTTCTCTATTTGAAATTACGCTTATTAAGCTTTGTTTTTATTTTATATTTTTGTCATGCCTGTAGCATATGGAATTGCCAGGCCCACAACAGCAGTGACCAGACCCACAGCAGTGACAACACTAGGTCTTTAACTCACTGAGGCACCAGGGAAATAAAGTTATTTGAAGGCAGAAACCATTTGCTTTGCTCTATGCCCCCACGGCTTAGGGCAATATCTTGTCCAGGGTTGATATTCCATAAATATCTGTTGAGAGTGGGGTTATTTCTTTCTGATTAAATGCCTTAGTCCATGTCCAACTTCATAAAACTTGGTTGCAGGCTATGTGTGCTAAATACTGAAAAATACAGAACAGTAAAAGCTTGAATTTAAGGCCACTGAACAAAACTGTCACTTCATGACTTTTTAACCTTAAAAATTTTGAGTGAATCTGTAGTTAATATCCTTTTGTCACTTCAATGTAATTTCTTTTGTAAAATTTTATTTTATTTATTTGCCCATGAGTAGGTTATTATACATGTGATACAAAATCCAGTAAGCACACTGGATATAGAGCCATACATATGTATATATGTGACACTCCTGTCCCCATCTGTCAAGTTCCCTTTCTCAGAAGAAATAACTGTAATCTGTTTCTTGTACAACCTCCACCAGGATTAATTTTAGAAAACTTTAGAACATTTTCGTCATCCCCCAAAAGAAACTTTGTTAGCTGTCATTCCCCATTTTCCCCCAACCCCCTTCAGCCCTAGGCAACCACTAATCTGCTTTCTGTTTTTTGATTTGCCTATTCTGGACATTTCATAAAAAAAGCCCCAAATATATGGCTGTTTGTGACTGGCTTCTTTCTTTTAGCATAATTTTTTCAAGGTCCATCCATGTTGTAACACATGTCAATATTTCCTTTGTTATTGCCAAAAATATTCCATTGTATGGGTATACCACATTCTGTTTATCCTTCAACTAATGGATATTTAGGTTGTTTCCATTTTTTAGTTATTATGAATAAGGCTGCTGTGAACATTCTTATGCAACCTTTTGTGTGAATCTGTGTCTTCCTTTCCCTAGGAGTGGAATTGCTGGGTCGTATGGTAACCCAACGTTTATCATTTGGAGGAACTGCTAAACTGTTTCCAAAGCAGCTGCTGCTATTTTTCATCCCACCACCAATGCAGTTTCCAGTTTCTCCACATCTCCCCAGCACTTGTTATTTTCCAGTTTTTTCATTATGGCCCTCCTTGTGGGAGTGGCATCTCCTTATGGTATCTCACTGTGACTTTTACTTGCATTTCTTTGAAGATGAAGATACTGAGTGTTAGCTGTTTACCTTTACCTATCTTCTTTGGAGAAATGTATGATCAAATCCTTTGCCCATTCTTCCACTGGGCTATTTGTCTTTTCATGATTGTGTTGCATTGCTTTGTTTGTTCACTTGCATTTTTTTTTTCCCCAGAGCAGTGTTAAATTCACAGCAAAATAAGGAGGAAGATAAGGAAATCTCCCCCTTCCTCCCCACGTTACCCTCCCTCCATTACCAACATCCCCCACCAGACAGGTACATTTGTTACAACTGATGGACCTACAATGACACGGCATAATCACCCCAGTCCACAGTTTACATTAATTAGGATCTTGGAATTGCCATAGACTTGCCTTTACAAAGCACCTTAGCCAGGTCTCTGCAGGGAACTTTGAGATGGGTGATCAGCAGACAGTCAGAGAATCCCAAACAGGAGACCTGAAATTATGTTTCTGCAGCAAAGAATGTGTGTCTATGCAGACGCTCAGCTTAACTAACTTCAAGACTGTCAAGGGCCTAGGAGAGTCCCAGTGTTATTCCATTGTTATTGAGCTGCCCTGAGTGTAACATTCACTCACAACTACCCTCCTTTTCAGTGTGGCCCGTGGAATGACCATCATATAGGGTACGGGTCAGGCAAATAGGCATGTGTTCATCCTCTCACACTAGTGCTCTGGGTGACCCCCTGAAGCTGGAGAAAGTTCCTAGCAATAAAGGAAGTGCGAGTGGGTTTTCGTTACAGTTGAAGAAGGGGTTGAATGGGTTACTCAGTGTTTTGGATCGGCTTAGCACTGTACTGAGGACACATTTTGAGGACTTTCCAGTTACAACAGCCTTCCCTTCCAGCACCTCTTTCTGCTGTTCCCTGCTTCAGGCACTCTGAGCTCTCTGACTGCACAGCTCATCTAAGCCCTTAGGGAAAATCGTCCACAAACCAATATTTTTGAGCAACTTCTGTGTGCCAGGCAGTGTTCAAAACCAGGGACAAATCCTAGATACCTCTGCTCACCAGCTTGGGAAGCTCAAGTTCATTCAAAAGTGCTTTGGGTAGTATATACATTTGAAAGCATCACCACAGGACACACCTGTTAAAGAAGGGTGTGGTCTGAGGGAGTTACGCCTTCTAAGATCTTCACGTGTCACCACAGGGCAACCACCTACTTTGCTTACCCTTAAAGGTGACCTTACTCACACACTGTGCACCCATGTGACAGCGTATAATGCAAGACACAGTGGTTTGTTACGAAAGGTACTGGAGAGCCAGCTGATGTTTCATATGGCACTTTCCATATCTTCCAGAGCTTCTGCCTATCATGATTTCTAGAATGTGCTGCAATAATGACCAATCAGTACCTCTGGCTGATTGAATCCTAGATACCTGAGAGCTGATTCAAGTGCATTTATCAGCCACTTAAGAATTCTGTATACCTAAATGCAACCTTGTGTTAAATCTACATATTGGCTTGGGGAAAATGTCAGGGTAACTGATCCGTAAAAAACTGTTAAGAAAAACCTTGAGTACTATTCCATATTACATATGTACCACATCTTCTTTATCCATTCCTCTGTCAATGGACATTTAGGTTGCTTCCATGTCTTGGCTATTGTAAAGTGCTGCAATGAATATGGGGGTGCATGTATCTTTTCAGATTACGGTTTTCACTAGATAGATGCCCAGGAGTGGGATTACTAGATAATACATTATTTTTAGTGTTTTGAGGAACCTCCATACTGTTTTCCATAGTGGTTGTACCAATTTACATTCCCACCAACAGTGTAAAAGTGTTCCCTTTTCCCACACCCTCTCCAGCATTTACTGTTTGGAGGCTTTTTGATGATGGCCATTCTGTTTGGTGTGAGGTGGAATATTACTCAGCCATAAAAAGAATGAAATAATGCCATTTGCAGCAACATGGATGGACCTAGAGATTATGGTACAAAGTGAAGTTAAGTCAGACAGTTATAAACAAATATCATATGATATCATCTATATATGGGATCTAAAAAAAAGGGATACAAATGAACTTATTTTGCAGAACAGAAATAGGCTTCACCAACTTTGAAAACAAATTATGGTTACCCAAGGGGACAGGCTATGGGGAGGGATGATCTGGGGGTTTGCGATTAGCATATGCACACTGTGGTATATGGAATGACCAGCCAACCGAGATCTGCTATGTAACATAGGGAACTCTACCTAATATCTGGTGATAACCTACATGGAAAAAGAATCTGGAAGAGAATGAAAGTATGTACATGTATAACTAAATCACTTTGTTGTACAGCAGGAATTTTCACAACATTATAAATCAACTATACTTCAATAAACTTTTTTTTGGGGGGGGTTTGCTTTTGAGGGCTGTACCTGCCACATACGGAAGTTCCCAGGCTAGGGGTGGAATTGAAGCTGCAGCTGCTGGCCTGTGTGGCAGCACATGGCAACCCAGGATCTTCAACCCACTGACAGAGGCCAGGAATGGAACCTGCATTCTCATGGATACTAGTCAGGTTCTTAAGGGGACTCCAACTATACTTCAATAAAACTTTATAAAATGGAAAAAAAAGGAAAACCTAGAATCTTAGAGGGACTGGATATCTTCAGACTGGTGTCCTGGGGTCCAGGACTGCCCCCATCCCCAGCTCCCGTGGAAGTGGAGAACCACCTCACATGTGATCAGGGTAAGAATTCTTAGAAGACTTTAATCTGATAGCTGGGGACAATGTGCAAGCCAGATGGATGTGTGGCAAGAGTGGGAGCAAAAAAACAACATAAATATAAGGCCACCCCCATACCTGACCCGCACTACCTGGTAACCACCAGTCCGTTCTAGCCAGCTACGTGATACCACCCCCTCCCCAGCCTCTCACATCACATTACCCTGATTTATTCGTTTCTAGCTTGTATTAGCTGAAGCTCCCTTTTTCACATACTTGTATTCTCTGTTAACTTGGTTATTTGCTGCCTCCCACCCTCAACCCCCAGACCTTATCAGTGCCTCACAGCCTTAAGATGGAGCTGGCAAATTCGCGTCTAATCATCTCAGTTTCCAGAACAATGTGAACTGGCACATAGTAGGCGTTTAATGAATACTAATTGAAGGTATCCATGAACTTGGAAGCTTATTCCAAGGCCCTACGCGAGGACTTTGGGCAAAGAAGGCCTCGAAAACCTGGTTCGGGCCACACTGCAGAGATCCCAGCCACCAGACTCTAACCGGGTTCTAAGGATGGAAGGGCGAACTGAGCTCGGCCCGCGCCCGTTCTCCAGCCCCAGAAAGCGGGGGGCCAAACCAGCGAACGCCGCCAGAGCACCAGCCCTGCGAGGAGCCTCCAAACGGGCACAAGGACGGTGGGCAGGCCCCGCCCGGAGCCCCGCGGCGGCCGCCCCGCGCCCTCCCCCGCTGCCTGCCGGTCCCCGGGGCGACGGGGACAGCCCCGGGAGGCCAGCTGAGCCCGGAGGCGGCGCGGGCTGGAGCCGCCCCACGCGCGTCCCGCGGCCCCAGCTCTAGAGGCGCTGCCGCCGGGCAGGGGCCGCTCGCTGAGTTGGCCGCGCGCGCCCGGAGGAGCGCAGAGTTTGGAAAGTCGTCGCGAAGCTTCGGCGGAGAGCAGGGGGTGGGGGAGTGGGGGTGCAAGAGAGAAAAACCCGCCTCTTGCGAGTAGAGCGAGGAAGAGGGGGGGAAAGGCTCCGAGTTCCGCTTCCTGAACGGCGGGTGGGTAGAGGAGGTCGGCGCGGGGAAGACCGGCGGGACGCGCGCTCCGGGCCCGCGGCGGGCGATGGCCGGCGAGCGGACCCGCAGGTTCACCCGGAGCCTACTACGACCCGGGCAGGCAGCCGAGCTCCGGCACAGCGCCGCGTCCGCCGCCGCGGTGGCCGTCAGCAGCCGGCAGCAGCAGCGGGTGAGTTCGGCGCGTCCTCAGCGCCGCCCCGCGCGCCCCGGGCGGCCGGGTGCCCCCGGCCCGGCCTCCCCGAACCCTGGGCGCCGCGGCCCTCGCGCCTCATCCCCTCTCCCCTCCCCCGCAGCCCTCCCGCGCCGCCTTGCCGGGCGCCCCCGGAGCCACCTCCGCGAGGCAGCGCCACCGACGCGTAAGGACCCGGGTCGCGTTTGGGGACTGGGGACACCCAGATGGGAGCCGCTGTGCAGGCGGCAGAAGCGCAACGTGGGAGAGGATGTGTCTGGGTTTGGGGAGGTGAAGAGGTGACGGGAACACCTCTTCCGCGAGTCACATGGGCGCTAGGAGGTAAGGTGCCAGAGACTCGAGGGCTGGGGGGACGTCTGCATAGCGGAACACCTCGGTCCACAGGTCTGCGCTCCCCTTCATCCCTGGCGACTAGTATGCAGGAGGAGAGGATGTGATCCGAGACCCCCTGAAGGGATAAGGCTGCGAGCCCCACCTGAACGCTGTCGCGAAAAATAAATGTTCTTCTCACTCGCCTCCCTCCGCGGGGTAAAAAACCCACAAACCGCTTTAGAGGATTTCAGAAAGGGCTGAGAGAAACAGGCTGCAGAAGTGGGTCATTAAGCATCCAGTGGTTTCTGGTATTTTTCTAAGACGTTCGAGGGGTTCTCCCGCCAAGATCGCTTTAACTGGTTACTTCCTTATTGAAATGCCTTCTAAGAGAGCTGGGTGATTTTCCGCGGGAAATCCCTGGGGCAGCAGCCAGCCGATCTCATCTGATGCCCAGATCATATCCATACCTCCCCAGACGTTCCTAACTTCCAGTAGGTGTCACACTCCAGGTTGGAAGTATCAGGAGGAAAAAAAAAAAAAAAAAAAAAAAAACCTGCTCGGGTGGGAAATAGAAACTAATGGGAAAAGTCTTAAAGCAAGACGTGGGTTCAGCAGCCACACTCTTGGCCTGCCTCTGCTGGACGGGAATCCCACATTGTGGGTTTCATTTTTCTTTTTGCCAGGAAATATCTTTAGGAATTAAACGGTTTCTTTTAGGAGTGTCAAAGAAAGTGCTACTCTTGCCAGTCACCCATCAGGAGGGAGCCAAGAGCTGCCCAGAGCCAGTTCCCACAGCCAGGACTTTTCTCTAAAGCCAGAGGTCGGAAAGTTGAACAGAACGGAAGCTAATTGCCTGGCAGAGGAAAGAGTCATCAGATGCCCAAGAGAGTGGAGGTGATTGGAGTGTGAAATGAGTCAGTGGCCAGCGTGCCTTCTTTTGCACTTACCACTGGCTGCAGTCTGCTGTTACCTAGAGGGGATTCAAACCTGTGCCAGGGGCTGCCCTGGTTCTAATATCAGCATGCACATTTTCAAGGCAGGAGGTATGAACTGTCAAGGAGAATGTTGGGGGGGGGGAGGGTCAATTCGAGTAAAAATAGAGATACTACAATCTTCAGGCAGGCATAGAAAATAATCTTTACTTTGGTATGATCGCTTGGGATTGTGGTTTTGTCATTCTCTGCCCTTTGCTTTACAAAATCTTTATTTTGCAATTGATTCATGTTACCAAATCTCACTGAGGATCTGGTAGAGAAGTGCAGAGAACTGAGTAGCATTCAGTTGGAATAAACAGCCCTAAGTGTTGTTTTTAATTTTTGTTTTTAACTGAGTTCCCCTAGAGTTTTTGTAGCACTTGAATTTCTATAGTAAGTGTGTATCCTAGATACCTTTGTATGCAGACACACACATCACTTTCTCCAAATTTCCCTCAGATTTGAAATCCTAGGGTATCTTGTCAAAATGAATAAGCTCAATGTCTTAAAAAGAGTTGGGGGAAGGGGCGATTCGCTGGCAAGGGTGTCCCTGGCTCCCTCCCCTTACTTCAGCACCTTGGCCAACACTCCTGAACTAGCTCTTGCCAAGGCATTTCAAGAGGTCTTATACATTTAGTCAGGCAGTTTGGGCAGCGATTTTGGCAGCAAGAAGTCATGTGCTTGGCAGTCCATCCTATCAGTTAACTCGTAAAGGGAAACAGGAAACTGATGAGTTCTCTGAGTTGGCACCCAACTCAGTGGGATTCTGTGGGGCAGAGTATCCCATTTGAACCCAAAACCTTGTAATTGGACTGTGAGGTGAAGACTAAGCCTAGCTTACATTGATCCAGTTCCTTAAGACTTTGTGTTTGTTGCTTCAAGTCTTCAAATCTTAGTTGTCAAGGAAGAAAATTAATAGGCTGGGGGAGGACAGTTGTGGGTAGCCCACTTCAGAACTGGCAAGTAGAATTGTGTGCATTGGAGCAAGCTGTCATTTATTGGAAAATATTTGAGACACTGGAAGATCTTACTGAGGAAAACTGTCTCAGTGTTAGATTCATATTCCTGAAATCTCAGTTTGAGGGTGCCCGAAGTCTCACAGAATGTTATGGAGAGATTGTTGTAGGGTTCGATAAGAATAATAAGAGGTTATTATGAGAACAAATGAGGTTGGCAAGGTAGTTTTTGGCTCCAAGAATTATATATATACACACGTATGTATCTACACAAATATATACATATATATCATACAAACACACTGCAAAATATGTTTGGATTATGGTGAGTGGAGAGCAAAGGACTGCTGAGTTAAGGCACTTACTACTGGGCCTACTTTTAGGTCAGCTCTGAGAAAAGTAGAGGTGGATTTCAAAGCAGTTTTAACCCAAAGTACTGCAGTAGCTTACGTGCAGGCAGACTCCTAGTGAGGACCCACTTTATTCTGCATTCCTTTTAAGGACAATTATGAAGAAGCATCTAGACTCCAAGTTCATTGCAGTGTTTTCATAGTAGTCAAGTTATGGAAACAACCTAAATGTCTGCCCAGGGATGAATGGATAAAGAAAAGATGATATATATATATATATACACACACATATGTATGAGAATATATAATGGATATGTGGATGTGTATACAATATTATGGATATATAATATTCCATTACAATGGATATGTAATATTCCACTGTATGTGTGCCTATACACACACACACACACACACACATATACACACACAAATGTGCACACATATTATTCAACCTTAAAAAAGAAGGAAATTCTGCAATTTGTGAAAATGTGGATGAACCTACAGGATATTATATTAAGTGAAATAAGTCAGACACAGAAAGGCAAATACTGCACGAACTTACATGTGGAATCTAAAATAGTAGAGGATTTCCTGCCGTGGTGCAGTGGGTTAAGAATCTGACTGCAGTGGCCCTGGTCACTGCTCATGTGCGGGTTTAATCTCCAGCCCGGTGCAGTGGTTTAAAGGGTCTGGAGTTGCTGCACCTGCAGCGCTGATTCGTCCCTGACTACAGAACTTCCATATGCCTTGGGTGTGGCCATAAAAATAAAATAAAGTAAAATAATAATAGTGATAGATGCAGAGAGAGTATAATGATGTTACTGGGGTGGAGAGGGGAGGGGGAAATGAGGAGATGTAGGCCAGTTAAGTAAGATGAATGAGTGCTGGAACTCCAGTGTGTAGCATGGTGACAGTAGCTGAAAATACTGTATTGTATACTTGAAATTTGCTAAGAGGATAGATCTTTAAATCTCCCTCCACATACACACACAAAATGGTAAGTATGTAGAAGTGATGTCAAGTTATTTAACTTGATTGTGGCAATCTTTTTGTAATGTCTACATACATCCAAACATCAAATTGTACTTGAGCAGGTACAACTTTTATGTGTCAAAGATATCTTAATGAAGTTGTCAAAAAGGAAAAAAAAAGAAAAAAAGGAGTGGCAACAGTGAAGGACAATCACAAGCAAAAGCCATACATTTTATTTTTAAGTATTTTTAACTCAACGAATTTTATTATATTTATAGTTGTGCAACCATCATCACAACCCAATTTTGCAACATTTCCGTCCCAAACCCCCAGCCCATCCCTCCCCCCTGCAACCTGTCTCCTTTGGTAACCATAAGTTTTTCAAAGTCTGTGAGTCAGTTTTGGTTCTGCAAAGTTCATTGTATCCTTTTTTTAGATACCACATATGAGTGACAGCATATGATGTTTGTGTCTCACTGTTTGACTATTATCACTTAGTGTGATAATTTCTAGGTCCATCCATGTTACTGCAAATGCCATTATTTCCTTCCTTTTTGTGGCAGAGTAATATTCCATCGTGTATGTGTACCGCATGTTCTTTACTCACTCCTCTGTCTAAGGACATTTAGGTTGCTTCCATGTCTTGGCTATTGTATGTAGTGCTGCAGTGAACATTAGGGTATGTGTATCTTTTTGAGTCATGGTTTTCTCTGGATAGATGCCCAGGAGTGGGATTGCTGGATCAAATGGTAATTCTATTTTTAATTTTTTGAGGACTCTCCATACTGTTTTCCATAGTGGTTGCACCAATTTACATTCCCATCGACAGTGTAAGAGGGTTCCATACATTTTAAAAAGAGAAACAGTCCCTCCTTAGTTTTCCTACAGTTTTTTCATATAAAAACAAATAAATCATAACTCATGAAGAGACCAAAAAGAGGATCAAGTAAAATTTAAGTAATTTCCTGACGCCTCATTCATGGTAGTCCGACAAAGCAAGCTTCTCTAGAGCAGAATCTCAGTTCAAAAATGCTTAGGGGAGTTCCCATTGTGGCACAGTGGAAACGAATCCAACTAGGAACCATGAGGTTGCAGTGGGTTAAGGATCCGGCGTTGCTATGAACCGTGGTATAATTTGCAGACATGGTTCGGATCTGGCATTGCTGTGGCTGTGGTGAAGGCCCCCAGCCTGGGAACCTCCATATGCCGCAGGTGTGGCCCCAAAAAGCAAAAGACAAAAAAAAAAAATGATTAGGAACATTTCTCCCAGGTCAGGACTTGAATGTTTTCTTTTGGTTGAATATGCCTACTATGTTGGCCTTGAAGTTGTAATGCCACTAATGAGAGAGTCTTTCTTGAGAAGAAGCCCTTATTTTAAAATATATGAAATGTATCTGTACTTTCACATGAAATACTTCTTTTAGATAGCTTTCTACAGTTCATGAAGCCATAAACTTAGGATCTGTGCTCTTTTCTGCACTGATATTATATTTGATAGCATTTCAAAAGGAAAAATACTAAAAAAGATAAAGGTTTAGATTTCTTTTTTGTTAACACCGCATCAGTTCTATCCCTTTGAGAAATGTGGAGTTTTTATAAATGGAACATGATGATGGTGAGTCGCAGTAATGGAAGACTGAGTAAATGGGAGGGTGAGAGCTAACTAGGGCGAGATAATGGCAAGGAAGCACCAGGCCCAAATATTAGTTTGTTCAGTTTTTGTCTAGAGCCTTTTACATCTCCTAGATGGAGACATACTGCTTTATTACCTGTGTTCTTTAGGGCCTTTACTCTATTGTTATATAAGAATTTCCCTGCAATTCTAGTTGGAACTGTATCCAAATTTAACTTATTTATTTATTTATTTATTGGCTTTTTTAGGGCTGCACCTGTGGCATATGGCAGTTCCCAGGCTAGGAGTCGAATTGGAGCTACAGCTGCCGGCCTGTGCCACAGCCACAGCAACTTGGGATCCAATCCACATCTGCAACCTACACCACAGCTCACGGCAACGCTGGATCCTTAACCCACTGAGCGAGGCCAGGGATTGAACTCACACCCTCACGGATACTAGTTGGGTTCGTTACCGCTGAGTGATGATGGGAACTCCTTAACCTCCTTTCAAGAGGAAGTATTCTGCCAGAAGTGATTGTACTTAATGTGCTTTCTCCCCCTTCACCACCTAGAAATGTAACTGGTAAAGAGAGGACGGTATTAATTCAGTAATTCCTCAAATTCCACATCCTCCTCGCTTTGATTTGATGTTTCCTAACATCCTCTGGTCCCCAGTGGTACTACTTTTGATGGTTTAGGGAGCTTTGAATAAGAAGCAGAACTTTTGACCTACTGAGCTCTGGTTGAGAAGCAATGCATATGTAAACAAGTTTATGGGGGTAGGAGGAATTCTTAGAAGGAAGTATTTCTTCCCCTCTGAACTTTGTGATATTTAAATAGTTGAGAGTAGGAGGGATTTTTAATAAATGGAGTAGGAGATGCTAGAATTTCTGAAAAATCCTCTGCTGGGAGCAAGAGTCAGTGAAAAGATGCAGGGAGTGATAGCGAAGGAAAATGAAACACTTGTTTTACTGTCAGCATCTAGATTGAAAGCAATATGCAAAGTGCATTCCTAGCACAGTCTTGTTTGGTTTCATTTTTTTCTGACAGGGTTCTTCATTACAAGGGTGTTCACACTTGAGCAGAAATCACAGGCTTTAGCAGAAATCTTACTCCCATGTTTCTGTTTTCAAATGAGGAAAGTCCCTTCTCTGGTAAAGAAGGCAACACAGACTCAGTTTACAAGATCAAGGCTGAATGTTACTGACTGTATCAACTCATGTTTTTGACTTCCCAAGGGCACTGCAGAAGTAACTTTGAAAATAAATGGTAACCACAGTGGGATAGAGAAAACTTCTGCATGGGTGAAAAAAAAAAAAAAAGACAGAATGTATAAACTTTTGGGGCTGTCTTTTTTCTTTACAAACTTTTTTCTCTAAGGCCTAATATAGAAAAAGAGCAGTGATAAATATATTATGATAAACCATTTGTTGAGAACCTACAAAGTGCCTGGCACAGCGTTGTGTTTTAATTCTTGGAGTAATCCCGGGAGGAAGTTCTTACAGTTACAGATTATGGAAGAGGCCACTGAAACGCCTAGGGTTAATACCTTGCTCTGAGTTAAGTAAGTGACATGGGACCTCTTTTGCATCCGACAGGAACCTTTTTTTATTTTTTCTCTTTATGGCCACACCTGTGGCATATGGAAGTTCCCAAGCTAGGAGTTAAAGAGGAGCTGCAGCTGCAGGCCTACGCCACGGCCACAGCAACACCAGATCTTGGCCACATCTGTAACCTACGCTGCAGCTTGAGGCAATGTTGGATCCTTAACCCACTGAGCAAGGCCAAGGATGGAACCTGCATCTTCACAGACACTAGGTTGAGTTCTTAACCCACTGAGCCACAACAGGAGCTCCAGCAGCTGGTTTTGTAGCTGCTTCCAACAGCATCCCTGAGTTGGAAGGCACAAGGAGTTGACTTTGGTTGATGTTGCCTTCTGATGGGTAGCTCTAGCTAAGAAAAAACTTGGTCTTTCTTAGTGGCATTTCAGAGCACCCCACTCTGAGATTAGAAGCCACAGTAGAGATTGTTCCAGTTTCTCACATTAAGAACAGACCCTCCTAGGGTCACTGGAGCTCAACTGTTGTCCTTAAAATATAAACTGACACAGCCATCCCCATGCCACCTACCTAGAGCCATAAGCAAATTGTGAAAGAGGGCGGGGTTAAGTCTTCTCAAGTCCACTTCTCTCCCAGGGCTGGCTGCTTCCCCATTCTCAGTCACTTCACCTGCTCCAGTAAGTGCCTGAAAAGTTCCAATGCACCATGTGCCCTTGAGCACATATTACCGTTTGACTAGGTTGTGTTGTGATTCTTTTCTCACATGCAGCCTTATTCAAAGGAGTGATTCTAAGCATCTTACAAAGATGCATGTAAGACAGCAGCAACGAAAAATCTAGTAAGGGGGTAAAAAGCAATATCGGCAAGAACAACAGAAAACAGATTTGGAAAGGTAGATGTAGTCAGGGGTGGATCAGTGGGGTAGGATCAGGAAGGAAAACACAGAGCCATCAGGCACTGTAGTCTTGCTAAAGATGCCTTTTGGGGCAAAATCAAGGGGAAAACATGGTCATCCCTGAGATGAAGAGAGCCATGAGATAAAAGAAAATCATTTACTCTGAGACACTGTCAGGTTTAACCTGTACTGTGACTTCAAAGACGTGACGTTTTATTTTCTGTGATTTTTCACAGAGAACATCATGATGCAGTGACAGACCCTCATCATTCCTTAGAACGTGGCCTATGGGCCAGCAGCATGGGCATCACTTGCTTGTTAGAAATGAAGAATCTGGAATTCCTGTTGTGGCTCAGTGGGTTAAGGACCTGACATAGCGTCTGTGAGGATGCAGGTTCTGTCCCTGGCCTCACTCAGTGAGTTAAGGATCTGGCATTGCTGTGAGCTGTGGTATAGGTCCCATATGCAGCTTGGATCCAGTGTTGCTATGACTTTGGTGTAGGCCACAGCTGTGGCTCCTGTTGGACCCCTGGCCCAGGAACTTCCATATGCCGTAGGTGCACTTGTTGAAAAAACAGAAGAAATGCTGAATCCCTGGCCCTACACATGACCTACTGGATCAGAATGTGCATTTTAACAAGATCCTCTGGTAATTTGTAAGCACATTGAAATCTGAGAAACACACACAGCTTCAATTTTAGCCTTATTTTTGTAGTACATTGTCAGGAAAAGGCAATTGTGTGAGGGTCCAGTGCAGCTCAGTTTATTCCATGACTCTTTCAAAGAGTCTTTTGAGGCAAAATTAAAGTGTAGACCACCAAGGGATGAAAATGAGATTGGCTCATTGCAAAGGGACTTGAGGAGAGTCTCTTGCTTATTTTATGTTATATTTTCTCCTCCTCCTCACATCTTAACTGTAGAGTAAACTTAAGTTAAACTTCTCGGTTAAGGAAAAAATTCTAAAACGTATGTGATATAGTTGTAGTCTGAATCTGCAAGGGTTCTCACCCTGATTATAGCTCTAAAGCCAGTGTTACCCCTTACCAGAGATTTTCGGAGCAGAATCACTCCAACTCAGGGGGCTACATGCAATCATGATTTCTTGTTGCTCTAGAAGATTGATGTTGCTATCACATTTGAAAATAACTGGTTATTTCAGGAAATCTGATGGCTGGAATCACACAAGCATGGACTTTTTTCTTTGACAGTCATTGCTTCTCAGGGGGAAAAAAAAAGACTTCTTGTTCACATTTGAATGCCCTAAGGATGGGATTCCACGGAGTTTAAAATTCTGATTTCTCCACATGTTGTCCTTAATGTGGTCTAGGACCCCTTTGCTTGGCTTTCCTTCACCACCATCCTGTCTACTCTTTCCTCTCCCCGACTGCCCAGGTTGAAGTTCCCCCATGCACTCAGAAAAGTTTGACTGGTTGGGGAGCTGGTGTAGGAAATAGCAGATCCTGGGGGTCTGGAGACCAGAATTCCAACACTGGCTCTGTGAATCTTTGCTAAGTCATTTCCCTTTTCAGAGTCTCGGTTTCCCAATTTGTGAAATTAGGGGATTAGATGATAGGGTTCTTACATTTGCCTCTTCTCTGCTCCTGAGTTCTCACAGCTCCTCCTCTTCATCCCTCAGGTTCTCAGATGTCACCTCCTCGGGAAGGTCATCCTGGATCCCCAAATGCAAGCATTTTCCCCAGCTTCCCTCTGACCCATTCCTGGGCTTCGTTTTCCTCGTGGCTGTCACCACTCTCTAAAGTGATCTCTTATTTAATTTCTTTTTTTTTTCTCTTTTCTAAACTTTCTGCTTTAGAGAGAAAGAAACTTGGTCTGTTTCTCTACTTTTATGCTATTTTTACTACATGAAAATAAGAGGGGAGGGCAAAATCTCCCTTCCCACTGCAGATGAGTGCTTAAGGAAAGTCGGGGGAGCAGGCTGGGTGGTCACTCGTGAGAGATCACAGTGGAATCATGACTTAAAAATTGCCAGGTTGTCAGTATCTGCTCATGTTGCACTTTGAGTCATCTTCACCGTCTACTTGGTAAGTGGTGGAAATGCAATTATTTATAAAGATAGGGAGCACATCCTATGTGCCCAGTACTTGACTCGTATAATCTCTTTTAATCCTCATGTCCACTACCATATGGCAAAGGATTTCTGTTCCTATTTTATAGATGAGGACAGAGATGCTTGGAGATTAGGAAGTTTCCCCAGATCCATTGACTAGTACATGATGAATCCACGAGTTGCAGGCAGGCAGTCTGACTCTGGAATCTGTTCTCCGTGATTACTCGGTGCTGCAGACCAGGCCCACCAGGCAGGCAGGCCTCATGAAACTCGCAGTTAGCATCCTTGAGAGAGAGCTAAGAGAGAAAAGGAAATCTCAGCGTACCAGCCATAGGAAGAAGTTTTTTTAAGTTTTATTGAAGTATAGTTGATTTACCGTGTTGTGAGAATTTCTGCTGTACAACAATCATTTAGTTATACATGGACACACATCCATTCTTTTTCAGGTTCCTTTTCCCATATAGGTTCTCACAGAATATTGGGTTGAGTTTCCTGTTCTGTATAGCAGGTCCCCACTGGCCAGTTACTCCACATGCATCGGTGTGCCTATGCCAGTCCCAAACCCCTAGTCCATCTACCCCCTTGGGTAACCAAAAGTTTGTTTTCAGGGTCTAAAGAGGCTTTCCAAAGGAATTTCTTTGCAAGAGAAGAATCGTGGTTACCTTGGCTCTGCTGACACTTTCTCCTTTTTGCCATCTTGGCTATGTAGGATCCTGGGGGTGGCACCAACTTGGGATGACCTGCCAGCGCTCGGCCCTTTCCCAAGGACTGGACTGGCATGGAGTGGGTTAAGCTTTGCAAACAATGGCTCTTTCAGCCCTTGAAAGGGGTATCATCATTCTGTTCTTCTTCTTCTGTAGAAATAACATTTCTCGTGCAATAAACTGGGGTATACAGCAGTACATCTGTTACATTGTCTTTGGTAGCCTTGATGTTAATGTTCGTGTTTACAAATGAGAGAGTTTTGTTTTTTTTTTTTTTTTCACACTGAAGCGAGATTGGTTCTCCTCTTATCTTTCCCAGCACTGTCAGTGGGCTGGAAAGAAATGCTTGTGTTTACTGGACTCGACATGTTGACCTACATTAAATGATGTAGAAATAATAAAATTTAATGAATGTGTCTGAGTTAGTGGCAATAGAAGCAAAACACTTGCCTTTGAAAGCGTTCATATTTTGCCATTGGATTGAAGTGGAAATATCTGCCTCTGAGGATAGCAGAATTAATGGACCCGAATCATCAAAAGTTTCTTTAATTGGGCTGCTTGATGTGAAAATAGTCGGTTTTTCTAATTCAGTTTCGGCATACCTCTTCCTTTGACATGTAGAACTGGGGACGCTAAGCAGCTTTTAAGTTAAACACCACAATGGCAGAGTTTAACAATAGGCTACGGAGGGATGGTCTGTTTATAATGATGACACCATTTATGACGACCACAATGGGCTTTTCTTCATATAATCATTCTGGTAATTACCGTCTAAATGACTAATTAAGGCTGTCAAAAAGACCAGTGGCTTTCGATCTTTCAAATCACACATTCTATAAAAAAGAACACAGGCCTGAACATTGGACCTGGCAAACAAGCAAACAAAAAGCCTAATGAAATTTACTGTTCAGTGAAATACGATAATTCAGTTATTTTTGAACACTCACTTTTTATTTGATTAGCTCTTAAAAGTCCCTTTGTCACACTCTTCAGAAGGAAAAATGAGAATTGACTGCAGCTGAGTAACCTTCATAGAAATGAAAGTGATGTCTGAGCTCGGTAACTATTTGAAAGAAGAAAATTCAAATACGGAGAAGGAATATTTAAAGTCATTTGCTTTCATGCTTTTTACATTATTTGTTTTAAAGTCAGACTTTTATTCCAAAGATGATTTTATTTTTGAGTGAAAAGTGTTCCAGGTTGCTTTAAAGCAGTCTATAGACATAGCTATAAAATTTCCCCATGAAACTGCCAGCAATAAAATTTATTAGCATACCAACGTGCACAGATAAGATTCTTTCAGGACCTTTCGAAGTGCTAATGGGGAAGGCTCATTTATTAACTTCAGTTTTTCGAAGTCAAAAGCCATTATGCGGTTGCTGGTCAATCAATTTGAAAAATGTATCATTTTATCATTAGGAAGCAGTGGTTTCCAGGCTGTGTAACCTTGGCGATATCTTTAAGCTTCTTTGGGTTTCCGTTTCCTTGTCTTTAGAATGAGAAGGTTGGAAGCTAAGACCTTTAAAGATGCTTTAGTCCTAAAAAATCTGGGGAGTTATGATTCTTTTTAAGTGGTTTTCATAGAGAGTAGAATTTTTTCAATTTAATAACACCATTATTGATGAAAATAGCTGATTTTAGCAACCAGAAGAATGGCTCCAAATGATCTACAGCCAAATTTGCATTGCAACGGTGAAAATGGTGACAGAAAATGGTTATTCAAAGGATATAATGAGGGGCATAGCTGCTTATACACCAAAAGGATGGGGCTAATAGCATCATGTTGGCAAAGGGACAGCCAGCAGTGACAAAGGTGGGCAGGACATGTTCCTTGGGCTTGGTGGGGTCTTGGAGGCAAGCGTGTCATCTCATTTCCCACTTTCTGTTCCTGCAGAGAGCAGGAGGCCACATATGCTTTAAGAGAGCGGGCTCTCTGGTTGCCATGCCCTTTCCTTGTAATTGCAGCTCTCTGGCTTAAAGTCCATGCCCGACTTCTCCTAGCACAAGATATGACTGCAGTATAAGCCAGGGTGCAGGGTGGGGCGAGTTTGAAATGTCCTCCACTACTCCACGCTACACACCTTCTCCCTCCATCACAAAGCATCAAGAACCTCCTTTTTTTCTTTTGTCTGTTAGGGTCACACCTGCGGCCTATGGAGGTTCCCGGGCTAGGGCTCAAATTGGAGCTGTAGCTGCCAGCCACAGCCACAGCCACAGCCATGCCAGATCCGAGCTGCATCTGTGACCTACACCGCAGCTTGTGGCAACTCCAGATCCTTAACCCACCGAGCGAGGCCAGGGATCGAACCTGCCTCCTCATGGATACTAGTGAGATTTGTTTTCACTGAGCCAAGATGGAAACTCCCACGAACCTCCTTTTTTTAAGTTATGTCTGTCACCTCCCTCTCACACCTGAGCAAGGTAATATGATCATCTTTCTGCCCTGAGGCGATGTCAGAGGTGTTACAAAGACAGCAGAGTCTTCCTCCCCAGATCCCTCTCCTAGTAACCCATCCCTAACAAGGTTCAGTGTATTTCATTCAGCAGTTAGAAGTCAACTTTAAAGGCACAAATGGCCATCAACTTGAATTCTGGCCGAAGTGTTAATCCATTTCCCAGCAGGTGTACCTCGGAAGAAAGAGCCCTGATCCTGATCTGTTAGGATAAAAGGGCATAAGAATGGGAGGCTAGTGGCACCTGAAACAATGTTTCATCCTTTACTAACTAGGTAACTAGTCTAATCTCTGGCATGTAAAGCATGGTTTACTTGACATTTGTGCCTGTTGCTTTTCCTGGACAAGGATGTTTTGCCCTCACATTTCCAAAACCTTGAGAGACCTTGAGAGGCACTGTGGTTATTGTTTCCATATTTCTAGGCTAGCAAAATGCCTGGCACACCGTGGGTGTTTACTAAATACTTGTTAAGTGTAAGAGAGAAAGTCACCCTTAGAGATGACAGAAATATGGGTTAGGCATGGGAAGGAAACTTAAGAGTCTGGTTTCCAGTAAAGAAATTCTCAGGTGTGTTTGGAGAGAAATTCTTTGACGATAAAGTACAAGCATATTCTATCTGTTCAGTAGTCATTAATTGAATTGAAGTAACCTGAAAGGAATTGAAGAGTCTTTCCAAAGGCTGTTCAGAGATTTTTTTCAAAATTAAAATGTTGCTTGGTGTAATGGATGCTCTTAAACAAATAAGATTTAGCTAAGCAGGTGTCAGCCTTGTTTCAACACCAATGCCTCCCCTTGTGGGTGCCTCATTGGCACACACAGTCCTTACTGTTTGGGCAGAGACGTTATTGTCATTCCCTCAGAAGCTGTTAGCAGTCATGAGGCTGGGGCAGTATAAAACTCTGGTTTTGGTACAATAAAAACACATTGTACCAAAGACATGGGGGAGTTCCCTGGTGGCGAAGTGGGTTAGAGATCCAGCGTTTTCACTGCTGTGACTCTGGTCACTTTTATGTCTGGGGTTCGATCCCTGGCCCAGGAATTTCTGCATGCCATGGGTGAAGCAAAAAAAAAAAAAAAAAAAGCAAACAAAAACCAACAAAAAAACATGCAAAAACACATTGTACCAGAACTCTGAGAAGGCTGCAGAAAATGATTGATTAAAATTCAGGAAGTGTGGGCGATAAGCGTTTTGACAGCAGTCCGTTCCCAGTCCCATGATGGAGAGCGGTTTATGTTTTCAAGAAAACCCTTAATCAATCACCCAGGCTGTATGATTTTATCAGTGAATGTGAGTGCTATTTTAGTTCTTCAAAATTCTGCTTCTTTTCTTAGAGGTCAAGGAATTTGCCTGCTTCGATGTCAAAGGGTTGTAATAGTTGTGCTCCATGTTTTCTTTTTAATTTCGATTTTCATTTAATAGTCTTTTACAGCTGTACTTTGAAAGCTTTTATTAAATTAATAACTCAACATATAGAAAATAATGGGGGAAAAGCAGTGATCACCCAGAATCTCATCTCTTACTGGTAACAGCTTTTGGTGTGTTTATTTGAAACATTTGTCTCTTCACAGAAATATTCTTTGACACAGGCTTAAGCTAATGTTGAATATTTAAATTTTTTAAGTGTGTTAAGTGATTCAAGCTCAAATTTTGTTCTGAGAATTCTTTCTTCTGGAGTATAGGACACATGCAATCTATGTTGGAAATAAGGAAAGAGAAGTTGGGCTGCATTTCTTGGTATCCTACCATCATAAGCATTTAGACCCGAAGGAGACCTTAGTCTAAAATAGATCGGGAAGTGGAGCCAGGAGGTTTAAGTGGATATGGCCGGAGTGTCAGACCAGGGTCGCCATGGCGATCTCAAACCCAGAGTTCCCACTGTGGCTCAATGGGTTATGAACCCACCTAGTATCCTTGAGGATGTGGGTTCATTCCTGGCTTCACTCACTGGGTTAAGGATCTGGTGTCGCTTTAAGCTATGGTGTAACTCGAAGTTGAAGCTCAGATCCCTCGTTGCTGTGGCTTTGGTATAGGTTGGCAGCTGCAGCTCTGATTTGACCCCTAGCCTGGGAACCTTCATTTGCCGCAGGTGCTGCCCTAAAACTATAAATAAATAAACAATAACCAAATAAATAATAAAAGATGATCTTAAACCCAGCGCCTCTTCACCTTCAACCCAGTGCACCACCAGCAGCCAGAAGTACAATTTAATACCATAAATTGAAATCTAGCCTTTGACTCATATTTGCATGGGGCTCTCTAGTCAAAGTGAATAGAGCACGGCCTTCAAAGGAGTTTAAACAGTAAACATACACTCAGCCTGAACGTACACACCTGGCATACTTCTTGAACTTATGGGGTGGGGTTTATCTGTTGCTGCGGAGACTCTATGACCCCCCAGTTGGCCGCAGGTCAGAGATGTGTGCCTCTGGTTTGTGAGTGCAGAGAAGGGTGTGGTTCTGCCCTTGAACTTGTGTCATTCCTGTAACCTGACACGATGCCTTTCATCACCACCTCTAGTGATCTGAAAGGTGACGTGATTTCTCTGAGCCCAAAGAAATGATCAGAAATCGGGCTTCTATGACTCTGTAGAGTTACAAGTCCTGTCACTGGATTTCTATTGCCACCATAACAGAAGTACTAGAAATGTGTAGCTTACATAACACAGATGCATCACCTAACCATGGCATAGGTAGAAAGTCCACAGCAGTCTCACCAGGCTAAAATCAAGGTATCGGAAGGGCTCTGGCCTTCACTGGGGGCTGGAGGGGAAATTTGTTTCCTGCTCATCTAGGTTGTTGGCAGAATTCCTTTTGAGTCTCGGGCCCAGGTGCCCATTTTCTTGTTGGTTGTAAACTGAGGGCCATTTCCAGCTTCTAAATACCACCACATTCCCTGGCCATGGCCCTCTGCTCCATCTTCAGAGCCAGCAGTGGTCGGTCAAGTCCTACACATCCCATCTCTCTGACTCATTCTTCTGTTCTCCTCTTTTGCTGTTAAGGACTATGATTAGATGGCGCCCCCCGGACAATGCAGGGTAATCTCCCATGTCAATGTCCTTAACCTCAGTTACACTTACGGAGTCCCCCTTCCCAGGAAAGTTAGTGTATTTCCAGGTTCGGGGGATTAAGATGTGGACATCTTTTAGGAGCCTACTGCAAACACGTTCAGAAGAACTATCAAAGGACAGATTCCTCCCCAAGCACTTTCTTCTGATGCTAACACAAAGTGAAGGAAACAATCTTTCGTTAAAGACTAGAGTTCATTTGCCAACCTGACCCTTCTCAGTTGTGTGGTCTCAAGTTAACAAACTTTAGCTTTTCTCCTTGTAAGATAAGGAGACACAGCCTTCTCATGAAGATCAAAGGATAACATGCCTTAGAGTTTGTTCAGCTACCTTTCTGTCCATTGTCATAGTTGTCACCCATCTAAGGAAACATCGCTCATTTGTTTTTGGGCCCGTGTGCCTAGGAATGGGCATCTTGAAATAAATACCACTGTGAATCAGTGGATGACAGGCTCACCAAACATGGCTGTAGTGGTACCTGCTCTGGGCATTCAGGGGACTCTGTCAGGGTTCTGCGTAGAGCCTGTTTCTGAGCAGGCCTCACTGTTTTGATGAGAGCAGTTTTATTTTTTTTTCAACCCCAAATTCCCATCCATCCCACTTCCTTCTCCCTCTGCCCTGGCAACCAAAAGTCTGTGCTCCAGGTCCAAGATTTGTTTCTGTTAAGATACAAACACCTCATGGTTCATTGCAGCACTGTTTACAATAGCCAAGACACGGAAACAGCCTGTATGTCCATTGACAGATGAATGGATTAAGAAGATGTGATATATATATATATATATATATATATATGCCATGGAATACTACTCAGCCATAAAAAAGAACGAAACAATGCCATTGGCTGCAATGTAGATGCAACTAGAGAGCCTCATACTATGTGAAGTAAGTCAGAAAGAGAAAGACAAGTACTATATATCACTTATGTGTGGAATCTAAAATATGGCACAAATGATCCTATCTACAAAGCAGAAACATTTCAAGGTAGATCTCAAACATACCAGACATACCAGACCCTGAACTTCTTTCTCCACATTGTGTTTAGTATCATGTACCGAGGAGCCTCACAAGCAGGACCAAATACTCTGTGCATCAGTTCCAGACAAGCTCATGTACATGCACTCTGCTACCATCACTCAGAAAGAGGCCGAAATGATCTTTTGTCATTTTACCCAGTGCTTAAAAGAACAATTGAACACAAGCAGTTTTATTTAAAATTGCATCTTTGATTCATTAATAAGCAGAAACACATGACATCTTTGGTCACAGAAGAGGACATCAAGTTTTCCTTAATATATTTTCGGTTCACAGAATATCTTGAAGGGAAATGGACCACTTAATGTTGAGGTTCACCTGGAATCTAGCTTTCGACCTTTTTCTCTCTCTGCCTCTCCCTCTCCCCTTAAAACCTCCCTCTGTGGTTCATCCTCCCACAGAGATTCAACAACTCACCTCTGGGAGCTCCCGCTGTGGCTCAGCAGTAATGGACATGACTAGTATCCATGGAGACGCAGCTTTGATCCCTGGCCTCGCTCAGTGGGGTAAGGATCCAGCATTGCCATGAGCTGTGGTGTGGGTCACCGACGTGGCTCAGATCCTGAGTTGCTGTGGCTGTGGTGTAGGCCGGTAGCTGCAGCTCCGATTCGACCCCTAGCCTGGGAACTTCCATATTCCACATGTGCGGCCCTAAAATGCAATAAAAAACAAAGTAACAACAACCAAAGAAACCTCACCTCTGCACTGATGCTTCCAGTGCTGTCTCCACTCGTGCTGTGTACCTGACCTCTGCCCTTTGATGCAGAGGATGCAGGACTCTATCCTGGAGTCCTTCGGTTACTTTGAACGCAACAGGGTCCATATCCAACACATGTTCTTGCCTCATAAATCTATTCTTTTTTCCCAGAGTTTCAGATCTCAGTTGATCCTTTCATTTCAACCTTCAACCATGTTGAATTCTTTCCACTCCCTGGTGTTCTTTGTGGGATCATGCTCCAAGCACTGGCAGAGCTGCTTCCTAAATATGTCAGACAACTCCCTGACCTTAAGGATCTAAGGAAGTCACTCAGAAAATCCAGCCTTCTAACTGGCCACCCGCCCATCTCTCGTCTCCCCGCCTAGTCATCCACCCACCTTCCATGCTCTGTCTACCTTAGCTTGTGAGCACATGGTTTTGATCATGATACCTTTCTTCCTGGGTGCCGCTCATGCGCTCGATAACTCTCCCTAGGATTGGATCTCACCTGGTTCCAACCGACCTTTCTAGTAGGTTCTTTCCTTACTACACACTACAGCCACTTAAAATTCTGGGCATTTCCCATTTGTGTCCTTCACTTTTATGCCACCGGCTTCTAAGTACCCTTTCCTTCTTTCTCTTCTTGTTCCATTGCTACTTACCTTTTAAGACCCAATGCTCTTTTTCCCTCACCTGTTACCCTCCACTGAGTCCACAGCCAGTCTCTTCCTCTTCTGTTTCGATAGCACTTCTTGAATATGTGAATTACTTTTCATTGTTTTGTTAGTTATTTTCTCACTTCATCGAACAGTTACAGTTATATTATAGTGTACTAAATGGTTCTTGGTTAGATGGAGAGATGTGGGTGCATATTTATAGTTCTTTGAAAAGTTCTAACCACTCCATGTCCATTTGCAAGGAAAATCACGGCAAATATTCCACTGCAAAAGAAGCAGAAAGGCATTATATTTCTCTTCCTTACTTAGATGCTTAAATGTTACCTAGCTTTGGAAATAATAGCCCAGCATTCAGTCCAATGCTTCTGGAAAAAAAGAAAATGAAACAGGTTCAGAGATTTTTTTTAAAAGGACCCATTTTAATTATTGCCTTTCAGTGAATAGACTATGAGAAAAAAAAATTGCATTTTAAGTTTTTGATTTCTTTATTTTTCCAAGTGCACACCCTATCATTTCTCACTGGAATTTTTAGCTCCTGAACAATTCAGATATTTCTCAATTTTTTTTCTAGTTGCAGTGAGTTACAACAAATTGTTATATTTATATTGTTATAATTGTTATAATTACAATTTTATGAATTATTCAGTGTGCTGGGGGATATATATGGACATTAAATTGTCCCAGTGTTAACACTGAAAATCTCTGATCTGATGGCTCCAGAACCCAGCCTCCCCTCGTTGCCTCGGGGAAAGGCCCGGGGGCCACCTCTGAGCACCTGCTGTGCGACAGGCACCTGTAAGCCATGGCCTGACGTTGGGTCTTTCCCAGCCCAGAAAGGTACCTGTCTTCTTCTACCTCACTGTCATTTCCTTAAGAGCCCTTCCCTCATCTGCAGCCAAACCCTCCAAGCTGGAATTACCCTGGGCACCCACCTCCTGTGGCAAATACTGGTTTCCTGTTTTTGAATTATAAAATATTTCATATATAAAAAGAATGTCTAGAACATATATTTACCCTTGGGACAACAAATGAAACTATCGTTTACGAGATGCTCAGCATAGACCTTCACATGCCTCCATGTGCCTCTCCTCATCCCAACTCCACCTTCCCCAGGGGGAGCCACTAAGCAAGGTTTCCTCACCATTCAGTCCCCTGCGTTGCTTTTTACTTCTTTATTTTGAAGAAAATTCAGATGTATTAAAACATTGCAAAAACAGTGTTAAGAATCTTACACACATTCAGATTCCCCGAGTGGTAACATTTTACCACACTTAAATCGTTCTTTCTCTGTCTCTCTGATACACACACACAAACACACACACAATATTATTTTTCTGAAACATTTGCAAATAAATTACATACACGATGCCCTTTTCCCTCAGAATACTTCAGGTATATTTTGTAAAGCAATTCTCTTCCATATCTGTAATATGATACTCAAAATCAAGAAATTAACATTGACACAATAATAGTATCTCATCCATAGGCCTTATTAACATTTTGCCAATTGACCCATCATTTTTTTCCGATCCAGAATCCAGAGATGACATTGCATTTAGCTGTCACATCTCTTTAGTCGTCTCTAAATCTGGAACAGTTTTTCAGTCTTTCTCTGTCCTTCTGGACCTTGACACTTGGAAAAACACAGATCCATTGCTTTGTAGAATGGCTGTCAGTCTGGTGTTAGACGGATGAATTCTCGTGATTAGTTTCAAGCTGTGCTGTTCTGAGCAGGTATGTTCAGAAGCCACAGGGCATCCTCAGTGCAGCCTGTGGGAGGCAAACCACGGTGTCCCATTGCTGGTCACTTGGCTCTGGTGGTATCTTTCAGGTTTATCCTCTAAAGTTACTAGGTTCCTGCCTTAGTCAGCTTGAGCAGCTCTAACCCCCTAGACCAGGAGTTTCAAACATTTATTTCTCGCAGTTCTGGAAGCTGGGAAGGCCAAGATCAAAACACAGACAGATCTAGGATCTGCTGAGGGTTCTCTTCCTCATTTCCAAAATGCCATTGTCTCAGCACATCCTCACGTGGTGGAGAGCTGAGAGGGAAGCAAGCTCTGACATCTCTTAAAATGTCATCAGTCCCATTATGACGGCTCCACCTTCATTGCCTAATTACCTCACCAAGGCCCAGCCCCAGATATCACATTGGGAGACCAGGGCTTCAACATAAGACCTTGGCAAAGGGACACAAGCATTCAGCCCGTGGCAGTTCCCTCTGTAGTGAACCAGTAGCTTATTGGGAGACCCTCTGACTCTTCTGCTTCTTCTTATACTTTAGCCACTGATTTTAGCACCTGGAGATGGTATTCCCGAAGCCATTATTGCTGAGGATTGTCGTTTAGGTTGTTTCCATTTTTTGCTTTGTTTGCTGTTTTAAATCTCCTGGTGCACCAACATAAGGGCTTGTCCAGGGCATATATCTTCTTCAGTTTGAGCAGTGCTGCCAGATCATCTCCAAAAGGACTAAAACTCTTTCCTCTCTTCTACACACATCTTGAACTTACTGTCCGACTTTTTGATTTTGGCTAGCTTGATGGTTTAAGATGGCATTATGCTGCTGTTTGCATTGGCATTTCCCTGTTCACCAAGTAGAACATCTTTTTTATGTTTCTTGTTTTCCTCTTATGCCAACGATTTAGCATATGTTGGGGAGATTTGATTTTCTATAGCAAGTGTTCCAAAAACTAATGGTGGGATGATTGTTAGAAGTCGTTTTGTAGAGGAAGATTTTTGAATTTAGTTGTTGCGTTTTGAAGACTCACTAGCATTTTTTTCAGAATTGTGTTGGTAATTAGGATCAGTCCCCTTCCATCATCACAGGCTTCGTTACTCACTGCATAAGTTTCCTATATAAAATTCTCAAAATGAAATTCACAACAATAAATGCAAGCAGGTGTCTCCATTTAGGACAATTCCACGTATTTGAACTTTTGCCCAAATCTTGGGACAAAACAGCTCTTGAGAGAGTTTCCTGGTCCCAAGCATCTCTTGTGCAAATGTTTTGTTTACATCAAACAGAATTGCACAGTATAAAAACGTCTTTCCCATTCCATATGAGTTGTCGTAAATGCCCAGTCTGAAGTCTCAGATTTTTCCAGGCAAAAATTCTGGAGGTGTATATAGCGTTTTTTTTAACTAAGTGAATTTTATTACATTTAGAGTTGTACAGTGATCATCACAACCCAATTCTATAGCATTTCCATCCCAAACCCCCAGCCATTAGAAGATCCTTTTTGACTTTCAGTTTAGGTTAACTGTTAAATTCTACACTTGTAGGAGTTCCCGTTGTGGCAGAGTGGAAACAATTCCGACTACTATCCATGAAGATTCAGGTTTGATCCCTGTCCTCGCTCTGTGAGTCAGGGAACCAGCGTTGCTGTGAGCTGTGGTGTAGGTTGCAGACATAGCTAGAATCTGGGGTTGCTGTGGTCATGTTGTAAATGGGAAGCTGCTGCTCTGATTGAACCCCTAGCCTTGGAACTTCTCTATGCTGTGGGTGTGACCCTAAAAAGACAAAAAAAAAATTTACACTTGTAGGAAATTGTGTGGTTGTGCAAGAGAGTGTTCTATAAAAGAATGACTTGTTTTTACTGTCACAGGGATGCTGTTGATTAGTTGTGACTTGAAGTTTGGTGTGGGAGCCCAATGGTGTGGGTGCTGGCTGGCAAAATTTACCTTTGGAGAGCAGTTCTCCTGGGTTCTCTTACCCTCCTGCCCTTTAGTCGAGCACCCCGTTTTCAATAAAGTCTTTTAAAAAAATCTTCAAGAAGCAGGTGAAAAGATACCTACAGAAGTGAGGAAGGCAACTCAATGAGTCCCAACCAGAGCGGTTAAGTAACTTGCTCATGATTAGACAATTTTAAGTGATAGAGGTAATGTTCAAGCTCCAGAACTCACAATCTTAGCTATTCTGTTGTGAAATACTGTGTGCGTGCATGTGTGTGTGCGTGTGTTTGTGTGTGTGTTCATTACAACATCTTGCACTTTATAGAATCATGGAAAAATGCATAATGGAGGAAATGCAATTTTTAATGTTATTGAGTATGGAATCCAACCTGAATTGTATTCTTTTGTGACTTACTAAATGGAAAAGAAGTTTCTGTGACAGTTCATTAAAAAATAACTTATTGAAATGAAACTTTCAGAGCTCTGTAGAACAGCCTCCATTATTTGATGTCTGCGTCCCATCTGTGTTATGTGGTGAACTTCCAACTGACTCCAATTCCCAAAGGAATTGTACCAGTTTTGTTATCCTGACACAGTGATTTATCTCTGGAGTGCTCTCAAGAATCCTGAAGAACACAGACACTCACATTTGTACGTTTTGGAGAAGAGCTGGGAGAGAAATAAGACCAACAAAACAATAATAACAACAAACCCCTGTGACTTTTTCTTCTTCCCTCTATCCCAACTGAATTAGGAAATCAAACTGCAAATTCAAAAAAGCTGAAATCGGAGTTCCCGTCGTGGCTCAGTGGTTAACGAATCCAGCTAGGAACCATAAAGTTGTGGGTTCGATCCCTGGCCTTGCTCAGTGGGTTAAGGATCCAGCGTTGCCGTGAGCTGTGGTGTAGGTTGCAGACGCGGCTCGGATCCCGCGAAGGCCGGCAGCTACAGCTCTTGTTCGACCCCTAGCCTGGGAACCTCCATATGCTGCGGGTGCGGCTCTACATAAAGGCAAAAAGACAAAAAAAAAAAAGCTGAAATCTACCAAAATGTATATGATTGTAGACAGGAAGTAGCCATCTGCTGCAAGTATTTGATGTGCAAACTTCACCACGGAATAGAGTGAAGCTCCACCCTAGTGGGTGCAAGGTCTTCATCGATAAATCCTTTCCAGGGTTTCTCTTTTTCCCACATTTCTCCCACTTCTCTAACAACATATTTTAAACAAACAAAATTCATTCAAATAAACAGCGCGGGCAGTTTTGAATGGGGACATAGTCATACATTGGCATCCTGGGGTGAGTAGTAGAGCCACAGACGGTGGTGACAAGGCATTAGTATCTTCATAGCTTTAGCTGAGATGAAACACTGATGAACTAAACACTAAAACATGATGGTATAATCCATTATTCACTCACTATTTAACCAACTGCCTACCAGTGTTGTCAGGTTCTCTGATGGACACAGGATGGATATATTGCTGAACATGACACTTAGGGTGCCTACCACATTGTCTCACCTTCATTAAACTCCCTCTCCTTTTGCCCAACGTTCCCACCAAAGGGTAGCTCCTGAAAGAAATTGCTGATTGTTTTATCTTTGCAGATATGTTTAAAACTAATGAATCTAAACAGTATATTTCTGTGTCACATTTGCATTCCATCACATTTATGGAGGTGTCTTCGTTCAAGTGTGACAGGAGTGTGTATGTGTCTGAAACACAAGATTCTTGGGAATCTCAGCCAATCCCATTTTCTTTAACAGGAGGAAATGCTTTAGTGTATCTTTGAAATTAGATTGCTGAAGTTAGAGATTGTCCTAAATGGCAGCAAGTGTTGTTTCATTTATTTCATGTTGAGACACTTGCAACACATTTTTAGGAAGTTACATCATCTTACAATTGCCATCAAGTTGACAAGTTGTCCCTTAGAATCTTAAAATAGCTACCTCTACTCAGGAGAGAAACCCTGCAGAATACTTTAGAGCCGTCAGTGTCACTGTTGTTCATACAAATAATGTAATAAAGTCTGATTTTTCTGGAGAACAATCATAATAAAACAAAGTAGAGGGGAAAGTTGCCTTTAAAATATTGTATGTTGCTCGGTTAAGTTGTTTGGCAGAAAATAGAGCCTTTGTTTTCTGATTAGCTCATAATTTCTCTCCTGCTTTGCCAATGTGTTCACCATATTTTATCTTGGTCTTTGTTGTGACTCATCTGTTCCACTTGATAGAATATATTGACCACAGATGAACATAAATGTATGTCTTATTCTCAACATAATGTCAAGGACATATAATTAGAACCGTTATGGTTCCTCTTTTTAAAATGCTTGATAGTGATTGCTAGACTAATCACTTATGAATCATGGCTAACGTGAGTATTATAGGAAAGCAAAATTACATTACATTGTTGGCAGTTTCAAATTATGAAAAGACATAGAAGTAAGTGCTCTGTCTGCCTAGACTAATAGTTGGTTTTATGTTGAGTCTGTATCTCTGACTAAACTAGATTCATAAGGAAGAACAACATATGGAAAGCAGATTCACTTGTAATGGACACCCGTGTCTTCGGGGCTTCAGCTTGTTGGTTTAGCTTTGTCAGTTGGTCACATTGCCTGACTGAAAGCATGGGAACTTAACCTAAATTATACTGAGATTTTGGCTGCTGGTCCTTAGCTTAAGGATCGTGAAATCAGCAGACCATGCTTTGCAGATTGAAAACCGAACATGAAAAACTTTCAATCTTTTTGTTCATCACATTCCAGCCCAATGCCAAAGCCAGGGCTCAGGACTGTGTTTGCTAAGGAGCTCCCAGCGATGAGAGGGTAAACCGTCTGTGGCAGAATGGAAGATCTGGTGGCCGAGAAAGGTGGTGCAGGCCACTGTGTTTGATAGAAAATAGTA
>PVHT021183688.1:2363939-2408614 GCA_004024745.2 Catagonus wagneri
GCTGGGGTAAAAGGTGAGATGGCCCCTTACTCTGACTCAAATCTGTAGACTAAAATTCCAGACCACATGAGGAAGGTGAATACTAACAAGAGTCCCCTTTAAAAAAGAAAACATATTTATTTCTTTATTCCTTTATTTGATTTATTTTTTTTGCCGAACCTGCAGCATGAGGAAGTTTCCAGGCCAGAGATCAAACCGAGCCACAGCAGTGACAATGACAAATCCTTAGTCCACTGACTCCCCCAGGGAACTCTAAAAATACCCTCTTAAATCAACAAGGAAAAGATGAATTTCGGAGTTCCCACTGTGGCTCAGCGGTTACGAACCCTGCTAGTATCCATGAGGATGTGGGTTTGATCCCTGGCCTCGCTCAGCAGATTAAGGATCTGGTGTTGCTGTGGCTGTGGTGTAGGCCAACAACTCTAGCTCTGATTCAACCCCTAGTCTGCAAACTTCCATATGCCGCATGTGCGCCCCTAAAAAGAAAAAAAAAAGATGATTTTGGTCCTGACTACACAGAAATAACAATGAAATCTGGAAAATGCTTCCTTAAAACTCTAGTAAAATGCTACCATCTTTGAAAAGTGGTGATCCCATTAAGCTTCAATCACACAAAATGCAAAGTGCATTATTGTAAAAATAATGAAATATGTTTTGGTTATCTTCCAGCTTCTGGAAAGGAAACTTTTTATTTTTACATTTTGATTTGTTGAATATGTTAGTAAGTTTTTTTTCAATTGGCTATTACAAATTTTGTATCACACACTAAATGGAGAAAGTTCCAAATGATCATAAAGTGGTCACTTCCAAACTACACTGCCCTACACTCTCTATTTCCAAGAGTCAGTAAGATTTTTATTCAACCTTCAGATGAGAACAGGCAGATGACTGAGATCAATCACCATTTACATTTTAACCACATTACTTTGTGTCGCTTACAATGGACCTGACTTTAATTTCAAGAGGGAAAGAAAAATTAGTGGCTGTATAAAGAATAAGAAAACAAGAACACATAGATGAAAATCATGGAAATTAAAACGATAGCCCCTGAAATTGAGGAATAACTTCAGACTAGACCCAGTTCAAGAAAGTGAATGTATTAAAAGATGGTACTGAATTCAAAGAAAACTAAATTCAGAGAAATTAGGAGGTTAAAAATATGAAAGCTCCTGTCATGGCTCAGTGGTTACCGAATCTGACTAGGAACCATGAGGTTGCATGTTCGATCTCAGACCTCGCTCAGTGGTTTACGGACCCGGCGTTGCCATGAGCAGTGGTGCAGGTCGCAGACGTTGCTGTGGCTGTGGCGTCAGCTGGTGGCTACAGCATTGATTCGACCCCTAGCCTGGGAATTTCCATATTCCGCGGGTGTGGCCCTGAAAAGACAAAAAGCCAAAAAAAAAAAAAAAGATATGAAAGATAAGAGTAATAAATTTAGTTACATTAAAATTAAGAAGAGAAATAAAATGCTGAGCTTCTAAACCGGAAGAACAGAAAAAGAATTTAAAGTATATCATTCCAACCTAACACGTAATAATAATAACAATAATAATAATAAAGACATAAGCAAAAGGCATGTTAGTAGACATCTAAAAATAAAATTTTAGACATTAATCTAAATATATCAATAACTAATTACAGTGAATGTAAGCTGATTAACCTCATCCATTACAAAAAAGAATACACAGTATTTATTCTAATGCTATGATATACTGTAATATTCTATGATAATATCAAAACATCTTTTATTTTTAAACATCTCTTCTGTTTTTATAAGGAAATTTCCTTACACTTAATTGGAATTTTTCAACAACTAAGCGTTTTCTCAACACAGAAATACCCATAATATCATTTCAAAAATATTTATTGTCTCCAAAAGATATGGGAGAAAATTAGGCTACCAAGATATCTAGTGACCCTAGGAAGTGGGTGTTATTATCAGCAAATTCCCAAAGGCAAAATGTTGGCTTTAAATCTGTGTTTTGATTTGAGAATTTTTTTTATTCCAAATGCTATAGGCATTTGTTTCCAATGGGTTTTTAAGCGGTATTTCTTTTAAAAAAATAACCTTTATATTCTGGCTTTTGGGAATTTTTTAATGATAACACCTACTTCTTACAGTCATAAAATATCTTCTTAGCTAGAAATGCTTTTCTCATATATATCTTTTGCAGATATTGAGAAATCTGAAATGACATTTTGGAGGTTCCTGTGTTAACATCAGCCCCGTGGCTGAAAAAATTCTAATTGAAAGAAAGGAAATTTAGGATTTTATCCACAAGTGCTATAATATGTTAAGATGAGGAGATGACATTCTAATATAGTTTAACTCCACAGCTTGACACAATATAAATTACATTCAAGGAGAAAAGAATCCTAAGTACTATATATCTAAAATTCTGCAATGTTAATTTCTTGGTGGCAGATGTCTTTAAAATCACATCATTGTTACAACCTAATATTCTCACTAAAAATCTTTTTATATTGAGAACTTCGAGGTCCTAGAAGAAAAGGGGGGCATTTGTTTCCATGGAGAAATCAAACTGTTTAGTTTCTGTGCGAGTTGATGAAACTCTGTCAGGGTGCCCTGTGGTCCCCTACCCTGGCTGAGCTCAGCCAAACTCTCCTGAAGGGGTCGACATGGTTCTCTTATTGGGCAACTGTCCATCTCTTGTCCCTGAGCCCATGTCACATCCTGGGCTCTCACAGTCAACAGATGAGTGTGGGAAGCTTCAACAAGCAGGGATGTCTGAGTTTTTTTTTTTTTTAATTGCACAATATTCTCGAAAGAGGAACTAGACCGGGATCTTTTCTAAAGGTTTTAAATTATGGCTGTTGTCTAAGTGGCAGTTTGCTAAAATATACAGAAAGGGAAAAGAAGAAAAACATGAAAGGTTCTTAAATGCATGGAAAGCTCAATATTTCTTGAGCTACTTAACTACTTCTTCTCACCTATTACTGCTAACCCCCCCAACACACACACACACACACACACACACACACACACACACACACGGCCCTACAGCCTGTGCTGAATTTTCTATGTCACCCTTATTCCATTGTCAATGTTTCTGGGGATTCAGTGTTTGAATTGAAGAGTTGCTAAGGAAATTGTTTATCCCTCTTTCAAAAACTGGCATTAAACACATGTAGGATGTCATCACTAATGTCTTTTATAAGGTACTATCAGGTGAAACATTAAGGTACTTATTATCCAGATAATTTGAGGTTCTAACTTGACTGATGCACATGTCCTAACTCTCCACTTCGCTTTGGCTGCAACAGTCTGGGCTATATAATTTCACCCACATCAGAACTGTAAACTTTCTGTTCATGATTATACCAGTGAAGAGAAACACAGATTAATGAATGGAACCATTTCTGAGAAATAATACTTTAGAATACTCTAAGCATCACCATATCTTTCATAGCAGCATGGTTAAATCTGCAGGCACCACTAAGTGTACTTTTGAGTAATCAGGGGCCTTTTTATTCAAGGGGCTTTGATGGTACTTATTAACCAATATGTCAATTACTCTTTCCTTTCTTTTTTTTAGGGTACTAAAAACTCCATATATTTGCAATTAAAGGGAATATGGTTTGATTTTAACCAAGAAATTATCTGTGTCTTTTCCTTGGAGTTAATTAACTCAAGAGTATTAATTGAGACAATAATTATTTAACTCTGCTGTAACTAGTCATGAAAATAAATTTCTAAATGTTTTGTCTTCAATGAAGGATTATGACTATTAGAGTCTATGTGACTCGAGGCAACAAAGAGAGCCTTTTTGAGCTTTAACTTCCTTTTCTGTAAACATGAGGATAATAATCACACTTGTCTGGCAGAAATTCTGTGAAGATCACATTTTTTAAAAAGCAAATATTTTTTTTCTAATTTTTCAAATTGAAGTATAGTTGATTAACAACCTTATATTAGTTTCAGATGTACACAACATAGTGACTTAACTTTTTATAGCTTATACTCCATTGAGAGTCACCACAAAATAATGGCTGTATTTCCCTATGCTGTACAATATACTCCTGTGTCATCTCCAATTTCTACATATTAGTTTGTATTTCCCAGTCCCCTTTCCTGTCCTGCTTTCTCCGCATCTTCTCTGATAACCTGTTCTCTTTTTTTTTTTTTTTTTTTGCCTTTTGTCATTTTAGGGCCGCACCCGTGGCATATGGAGGTTCCCAGGCTAGGGGTTTAATCAGAGCTGTAGCCACTGGCCTATGCCGCAGCCACAGCAACGCAGGATCCGAGCTGCGTGTGCGACCTACACCACAGCTCACGGCAACGCAGGATCCTTAACCCACTGAGCAAGGCCAGGGACTGAACCCGCAACCTCATGGTTCCTAGTTGGATTCGTTAACCACTGCACCACGACGGGAACTCCAATCTGTTCTCTTCTGTGTATCTGTAAATATCTTTCTGTTTTGCCATATTCGTCATGTTATTTTTTAGATTCCACAAACAGTGATAACATACAGTATTTGTCTTTCACTGTCTGACTTCTTTCATTTAGCAGCTCCGTCGATGTTGCTGCAAATGGCAGAATTTCATGCTTTTCATGGCTTAGTAATATTCCATTGCATGTACACATACACCATGTCTTCTTAAGCTAATTGTTGATTTCTATGTTTAGGTTCTTTCTATGTCTTGGCTATTGCATAGAGTGCTGCTGTGAACATTGGGGTGAATGGATCTTTTCTAATTAGGGTTTGTTTTTCTTTGGATGTGTACTTGGGAGTGGAATTACTGGGTCACATGATAGTTCTATTTTTAGTTTTTTGGGAAACTTCTGTATGGTTTTCCCGCAGTGACTGCACCAATGTATGTTCCAATCAGCAGTGTTCTACGGTTCCTTTATCTATACATCCTTGCCAGCATTTATTATTTGTTGTCTTTTTGATGATAGTTATTCTGGTAGATGTGAAGTGATAACTCGTTGTGGTTTTGATTTGCACTTCTCTGATGGTTATCAATATCGCACATCTTTTCTTGTGCCTGATAGCCATCTGTATGCTTCACTGGAAAAATATCTATTCAGGTCTTCTGCCATTTTTAAATAGGTTTTTTTTTTTAATATTGAGTTGTATGGGCTGTTTTTATATTTTCATTATTAACCCTTTATGAGTCATATCATTTGCAAACTTTTTCTCCCAGTCAGTATTTCGTCAATTGTTCATGGTTTCCTTTGCTGTGCAAAAATTTTCACATTTAATTAGGTACCATTTATTTCTTTTTACTTTTATTTCTTTTGCTGTAGGAGACAGATCCAGGTAAGTATTACTACAATTTATGTCAAAAAATGTCTACTTGTGTTTTCTCCTAGGGGTTTTATGGTTTGGGGTCTTACATTTAGGTCTTTTATCCATTTTGAGTTTAATGTCTGCATGGTGTGAGAAAATGTTTTAATTTCATTCTTTTATATGTAGCTGTCCAATTTTTTCAGCACAAGTTATTGTCTTTACTCCACTGTGTATTCTTACCTTTGTCATAGATTAATTGATTATAAATGCATGTTTTTTTTCCTGAGCTCTCTGTTCTGATCCATTGATCTATGTGTCTGTTTTTGTGCCAGTATCATGCTGTTTTGATTACAGAACAGTATTATACTGCTTTGAATTATAGTCTGAAGTCAGGAAGTCAATGATACCTTTGGCTTTATTCTTTTTTCTCAATATTGCTTTGGCTATTCAGGGTTTTTTATAGTTCCATATAAATTCTTGGATTATTTGTTCTAGTTCTGTGAAAAATGTTATGAATATTTTGATAGGAATTGCATTAAATCTGTAGATTGCTTTGGGTAGTGTGGTCATTTTAACAATATTAATTTTTCCAATCAATTAACATGAAATATCTTTCCACTTATTGGTATTGTCTTCTGTTTCCTTCACCAGTGTCTTATAGTTTTAGGATATAGGTCTTTCTAATTCTGGTTAAATTCATTCCTAAGTATTTTATTATTTTTGATGCAGTTATAAATGAGAAGGTTTCCTGAATTCTCTTTCTGATGGCACATTATTAGTGGATAGAAAAGTAACAGATTTCTGTATATCAATCTTATATCTAATGACTAAAATTGAATTCTTTTAATTCTGATAGTTTTTCAGTGGAGACTTCAGGATTTTCTATGTATAGTATCATGTCATCTGCAGATACAGTTTTACTTCTTACTAATTTGGATCAAGCTTTTTATTCTTTTTTCTTTTCTGATTGCTGTGGCTAAGACTCCCATACTATGTTCAATAGAAGTGGTAAGAATGGGGCATTTTTGTTGTGTTCCTAAATTTAGAAGAAAAGAAAAAAGCAAGTTATTTTTAGCATTATATCTTTTACACAGTCAATATTTATAATTATTAACCATTATTACTATTTTTATCATTATTTATGAGCATCAAATGAGATGTGTGCTATTTAAACTGTAGGTGTCTTGTCAGATTTAAAGAGCTGTATATACTAGTTTTATTGTTAATATCTCTTTTTGATCATATGATGGAAAAGCCAACTTCTCCAGGCACTGGAATTTTTTGAAAGCTGAGTATAAAGCTGAAAAAACAGATGTTGTTACACAAGTAGATTAAAGGATTGGGGAATTGTCTTCCTTTTTCTTATTTCAAAAATAAAGTGGAAGCAGATGGAACTGAGTATGAAATTATTAGTGAAATAAAAAGAATTTAAAAGTATATTTTGGATGATTTATGAAGTCTCCCTAATTGTCATGCATGCTTCTAAATACTTTCCATAGCTCCTTATTTAACAAAGAGATGATTCAGGATGCTTTCAGCCTTTGCTCCATGTGAAAGGATCTTATCTCATTACTGACCAGTGTGGTCTAGTCCAGAGCAGAGTCAAGTAACCTGGACAGAGAGCCTTCAGCCTTTGGTGTAACCTGTGGCAAATTGAGCCAGTGTCTGGGTCTCAAGTTCCCCTTTGTGCAGTCGGAGGGGAATGTGTTCCCCCTGCCTAGTGGGGATTTCAGACTCTGAGTGAGTGGGGCGTTATTTAGAGGCATGGCACGTATAGTATTGAATTGTTAAAGGTAAAGCCATTTTCAAGTTCTCCTCTCTCCTTAATGAATGTGGGTGGCAGTTTGTTTTTATTCTCTCAGGTGGGGCACGCGAGCTAGTTTTCATTCAGGACACATCTGCATTGAGCTTACTTTCTACTGGGTTGTTCTCACTGGGGCTTGTCTCCAGCAGTGGCTCTGGCCCCATGGGCTGGTACGTCAACTCATACTGTAGCTCAGAGCAGCTAGACCTTTCTTTCAGAGCCTAAGATTTGGGGTGCCTGTTTATAGTGCCAGTGGCAGTCTGCATATTCATGTGGCCTTCTACTGGTAGCCAGATGTCCTTCGAAGCCCCAGGGTCTGCTTTTTATTCAGCTCCACCCAGCTCTGGACTGGACTTGGCTGAATTTCTTTGCTAAAAGACAGAGACTCTTCTGTTTTGTTTACTCTTTAAAGATCAGGATGAAGTACACATATTTCTTTTAAAAATTTTTAATTATATTAGGAAGCCCTTCTATACATACTGAAGTTATAACTGCCCTCCCATTGGCTGGCAACATTGATCACAATTATTTCTATGGGAGCTAAGTTAGTTCATTTTTCACTTGTTTTTAAAGCTAACTTGGAAGCTGTTGCTGTGGCTCAGCAGGTTAAGAACCTGACATAGTGTCCGTGAGGATGCAGGTTCGATCCCTGGCCTTGCTCAGTGGGTTAAGGATCCGGCATTGCCACAGGATGCAGTGTGGGTCACAAATGCAACTCAAATCCAATGTTGCTGTGGCTGTTTTGTAGCCTTCAGCTATAGCTCTGATTTGACCCTAGCCTGGGAACTTGCATATGCCACAGGTGTGGCTGTAAAAAGAAAAAAAGAAAAAGAAAAAAAAAAGCAAGCTAACTTGATTATCCAACCTCTTTCTTCTCTGGATAATGAAAGGGGATCCCTTCAAGAATCTGGAACTTCTGGTGTGACAGCTTCTAGCAGGCTTGTTGGTGCAGCAGATATGATACTTTTGTTTATTTTTCTTCCCAGAGGCAAGGAAAGAAAGTATGTCCTATGATTTCTCCACTTGCCATCTAAAGCCATAAGTCCTTTTTGGCAACTACTGGGACACTGTCATTTTGTGTATGTATTTGTAATAATCTTCATTGGCATGAAATCTTCTTTGAACCTGATCATTCAGCAAGATTTGCTTGCTGTGAAAAGAACTTGGACTATACACATATGCTTTTATAGATATCATATCAATATTTTCCACCACTACTTAATTTTATCAGAAAAGACATGTCCTGATGTCAGGCAGAGTGAGTCACAGTCAAGTTTGCTCCTGAGACTTAAAATATTTCACTGTTTTCCTTTAGCATATCCGACTAGTCAGCTGTGAGGATGTCAGGCCTTTACTCACAATTTGTTTGATTTAGACCGGTGTGGATGATGGGTTCATATGCCCTAGCTGTGCTGTATCATGTATTAACTGGTTGCTCAATACAAGCTAAATGCTTCTTTGGGAGAAAAATTTTTCAGGATTTAGTCCTATTTTTAATCCTGAATTAGTTGTCTGTCCTATTGAAAAAAAAACCTGCTATTTTCTTTTCTGCATTTTGTTTTCAAGATTGACTGTGTATTCTTTATTGACACCGTTTCATCGTTAAACAGTATTGACCCCCCCCCCCCAAATTGTATGAATTGTCTGGCTTGAACCAAAGCGTGACAGGCCTGAACTGATCTTGGAACAAATAAGTGCCTGATGATGAGCAGTATAGCTGAGAACAGTAAAGTTGATTATCCCCTTGCTTTCTTCCTTCTCTGACTCTTTCTTTTGCTTTTCTGGTCCTCCTTCCCTTTCTCAAGTTCCACTCTTCAAAAGAAAGTGCTCTCAGATGTGCGTACCAGTGATTGGAACCTTTCTGAGGTATTGGCTTTGTGGGCCTTCCTTCTGGTTGGACCCAGAAGATTCTGTCTGCTGTCCTGGGAGATTCGTTGCATTAACCTCGTGGTTCTTCACACTTCCCTCTCTCCAGGCCCTTTGAGGGCAGTGCCTTCCCACAATGACTCTGGAATTGGTGTCACGTTTTCCTTTGACCAATACGACAGTAATAAAGGCACGAACAGAGAAGCCTAAGCTCTTGCATGCCTCTGCCTCCTCTTTTATTCCTCTGCTTTCATCCTGAGAAAATGCCTGGGCTCGCTGCTGGGTGATGATACCTAATGGCGAACAGGGGAGTCTGCCAAAGCCCCAGAGATTCACAGAGCTGCCTGTGTGCCTTGTGCCTGACAGAAGACCCCCAGGTGCATCCCCAGCCAGTATCAGAAGAGCTGCCCAGCCAACCCATAAGCTCCTTAGCAATAAAAAAGGTTATTTACCCTAAGCCAATGAGTTTGAGGGTAGTTTGTTACTCAGCAACAGCTAACTACTACACCTGTTAAAGGACTCTAATGCTTCAGGTAAGAGAAAAAAGATAATACAGAGGCTCTTCTTAGTCTCTCAAAAATCGCATTCATAGCAGTGACAGCTATGAATAGTGACCACATCATTAACTGTGGGTAAAACCCTAGCAAACTCTTGAGTCAAAATGAAAATTCTGGGAGTTCCCATTGTGCCTCAGTGGGTTAAGAACCCAACATAGTCTCTGTGAAGATGAGGGTTCCATCCCTGGCCTTGGTCAGTGGGTTAAGGATCTGCCGTTGCGTGGCATAGGCCAGCAGCTGCAGCTCCAATTCGACTCCTAGCCTGGGAACTTTCATAGGCCGCAGGTGGGGCCTTAAAAGAAAAAAAGGAAAAGAAAAAACGAAAACGAAAATTCTTAAGCAGGTCTTTTAAGTGGCTGGTTTGGATTATTTACTGTTGGAGAATATTTCTTTTTAAGCAAACTCTGAATTACAGTTTTTTTAGCCTTTTAAAAAAATTGTAGGGCCTGCCTTTTCCCCTTTATACACTTCCGTCTAGTATTTCCTCTCTGCATACATTCTGCTAACCTTAGCAGGGGCCACCCAGGTGGAATGAGATTTGCAGGCAGAGCAAAACATCTTCCAGAGGAAGGATGACTGCAAAAGTCACCTCTCATTTGGTTGAAGAAAATACTTGGTTACTGTGGATATTTTACACTCTTGTTTTTGAAATCTCAAAGAGGGAAATTCCCTGTTTTTACTAACTTAGAAAGTCTGCTGAGAGCACTTTATTGTTTGGACAGCCTACCTGCCTCAGGTCCACTCTTAAGAGAATTTAATATCATCTGTTTTCAATATTTTGAGCCAACGCTTGGTGTTTTATTTTTGGTACGTTGAATATTACATATTAGCTAAAAATCTAATACTGATTTTAGTTGAAAACTTTTTATGAGAACATGAAATTTTAACTCGTCTCTTTAAACTCAGTCATCCCTGACCCCTTACTTAGGAGCCAACCTGGTTTTTCCAAGTAGTTCTCCCTAGAGGGCGCCATATGCTTACTTCACAACTTGGCTTTTCCAAGGTTGGCTGCTGGCCTGTGGTATCTTGTGAGGCTGAAGTCGTTTAGGTTACAAGGTTGGAATCTTTTAGTGACTCTACAGCAGTGGAAACTTCATATTAACATGATAAATGCATAATTTACTGATGCAGTACAGCAAGTGAGACACGGTCTGTGGAAGGAGGCAATGGCGTTTATTTGGCCTGGTTGTGGCGTGGTTGTGATTGTTCAGTTCTCTGTGTCAACACACCATGACCTGTGGAGTATTACGGACAGTTGGTGGAGTACTGGATAGAGTACTTAGGATGGATTCAGTGGATCTGCACTCTCATACTCCCTGTGTTGCTTACAGAAGGTATTTATACCCCATTTTTACTGCAGATTCTTAGAGAGCTGGTCTTATTTTTCTTCACAATCCTGCTGCCTCTGGGATATGACCTTTGGTGCCTAACAAGAGTTCTGTAGAGTTTGGTAGAGGAAGTGGTACAAATGCTCCTCACTGCTAATTCTAAGGAAATTTAGGGAGCTACCCAGTGAAGTTTTGATCAGCCTGCAGAAAATATCTAAAATTTTGGAAAAAAAAAGTTACAGCTTGATTATTGAAAACTGGAAATGCAAATAAGTATGTTTTTATGTCTCTTAAAACATGGATATTTTCTTAAAATCAGCATAAGCTATTTGTTTAATAACTGGCTTAGAAGAGTGAGTGTCAGCGACCCAAGATCTATCACCAGGCATAACCAAGGGTCTTTACTCAAATAGTTGTTGTATGAATGGTAAGTTGGCTAATTCCATTTGGGAACAACTTTTGTTTCTAGAATATTTTTTTTTGGTACTGAATCAGAATTGATCTCCATGAACTGCCAGCAGTGGTTTTAAATCTATTCCTTTAGGTTCTATTGAGCACATTGTATTTGCTATACACGGAAAGTTGTTTTTATTTTTTTTTCTCACCGCACTGCTAAAATAGTTGGATGGCAATAAAGTTTCTGAAAGCATGGGGTACCTATCACTGGCCATGCCCATAGTTAGACATAATTCTTTTTATATTGCCTTTCTTCAGTTTTTGATAACAATTTTCCTGCCTGAGATAGTCACATCTTTTCAAGGCAAATCATCATTCTTCAGAACTTCCTTATGTGGGTTTTTTCAACATCTTTATTCCTCTCCCTAAAGAGTCATGGTTTGTCTATGTTATTTCCAAATATAAATTAAAACTATCAATACAAATAGGAAATATACTGAAATAACTCATGCTGAACAGCATGTGATGGGTATAATAGGAGAAGTAGAAGGGAATGAAGAGAAGAGAAATAACTGGTCCCAGGACCTCAGCAAATCTACTTTTTGAGCTGGCCTTGGGAAAAACGAGTGGGATTCTGACTGAAAGCATCCAGAGGGACTCTACGTGGGGAAAGTGTCAGGAACAAAAACATAAATGGGAGGGGGCTTAAACATTTAAGAAGTAGCTAGGAAAACTCTTAATTTACCTACTAGGTAAGAGTTGGATTAACAAGAGCCTTGCAGATTGCTCACGGGAATCACTTGATGGACTTAAGGAGGGTTTTAAAGATTTTCCACTGAAGCTGTGATATAAATGAATTCATAAACTTAACATGAAAGAAAGATTGCAGTTAGAAAAACCATTAGGGAGGAGTTCCCGTCGTAGCTCAGTGGTAATGAACCTGGCAGGATCAATGAGGATGCGGGTTCGATCCCTGGCATCACTCATTGGGTTAAGGATCCGGCATTGCTTGAGCTGTGGTGTAGGTCACAGATGCGGCTCAGACCCCACATTGCTGTGGCCGTGACATAGGCCGGCAGCTACAGCTCCCATTCAACTCCTAGCCTGGGAATTTCCATATGCCGCGGGTGTGGCCCTAAAAAGACAAAAGAAAAAACAAAAGGAAAAACCATTAGGGAATATTCTAGTAACCCATACCACTCCACCTCAGATTGCAATAAATGGAAAGGGTAGAAACAGCCCATAAAGTAAAGGTGGAGAGAAACATGAAGATGGATTTCGTATTAGTCAAATACTGAAAGTGTACGTATACTGTTATTTGTTCTGTTTTGGAAAATTTCCGAACTGTAATGAAAATGAAAGTCCCCCCCGCCCCTGAAGTGTTAGTGCTCTTTCCCAAGGTGTGAAATGCATGAGTGATCATACTCAAGATTATTCTAGGTGATTTCCCACATTGCTTTAAATAACCTTGAATCATACCGTGAAAAAAGGTATTTTCTTTTTGATTCTCTTTCAATACTTCTAATTACCACAAAGAGAAAAAGTCTCAGTTTAGGGCTGGTTTCCTTCCCACCTCCCTAACATTTGCCCTTCTCCCCATTTTTACAGAAAGTGGGTTTGGATCTTAACTTTAGGAGGCAACAGTAGTGAACTAGAAGTGAATGGCAACATCAGTTTGCTCTTAACAATTTAAAATTAAGTTGGATTCCTTGGTGGCTCGGCGGGTTAAGGATCTGGTGTTGTTGCTGCTGTGACTTGGGTCACTGCTGTGGTACAAGTTTGATCCCTGACCCGGGAACTTCCACATGCTACAGATATGGCCAAAAGAAATTACTTTATTTCATTTTGGCAATGGATACTCTATTTTTTTGGTGGTCAATTTAAAATAAAGGATTATGGGGAGTTCGCATTGTGGCTCAGTGGTTAACGAATCCAACTAGGAACCATGAGGTTGCGGGTTCGATCCCTGGCCTTGCTCAGTGGGTTAAGGATGCAGCGTTGCTGTGAGCTGTGGTGTAGGTTGCAGACGTGGCTCGGATCCTGCGTTGCTGTGGCTGTGGCGAAGGCCGGCGGCTACAGCTCCTGTTAGACCCCTAGCCTGGGAACCTCCATATGCTGCAGGTGCGGCCCTAGATAAGGCAGAAAGACAAAAAAAAAAAAAGATTATGGGAAAAATCATTGTAGATTCAAAGGATTTTGTTAGTATATAGCAGGTGATTCAACAATTTGACATAAATAAAGATGGTGGGACATGAGTAACTAATATTCAATCATCCTTGCTCTAGCAGAGGTCAAGTTGGAATTGCCAGAACTTTATATGTTTTAAGATTTTTTTCCCCTCCACTGAATTCACCAATTATTGAAATCGTGCTCTTGTGTCACTGAGAGCTGGCCTGGTAGCCTTTGGAGAATGGGGTTCTGTGAGGTGTTCTCTGTGTTGGGGAATAGCCGTGGCAACCTATTCTCCTTGGAGCATAAAATCACTGTTTTGACTACTAGAGACTTGAGTGTTTTTTTTTTTTTTTTTAAGGATGCTGTACTCTCATGTAAGGTAATAAAAATTCTGTCTCATGACAAAATGGTTTTCTCTAAAGAGAACATGAGGTCCCGTCTCTCAATTCACTTCCAAATTGATTCTAATATATCTAATGACCTCTTTTCTAAAATTAGTTTCATGAAGGGCTTGATTGATTTCAGGCTCTTTATGGATTTAATTTAGTTCTCATTCTCCATCGTATTATTGCCCAGCATGAGTAAAGATGATCATACGTGTGATTAGAGAAATAAAGCAGGGCCGGGACTGCCCCTCTGGGGGCCAAGTGTGGAACTGCTTTATCCCTGAGTTGGGAAGCAGGGCTGCAGGTGGACTGAATTGCTGATGGACAGACCCCGATGGCCCTTTGAATGCAGACAATTGATTCCGGAGGCAGGAAGCTGCTGCAGGGGCTGCCCTGAAATTCCCTATCAGCATGTTCTTGGCTTTCTTGCTTTTTTTTCCTTCCAAAAACGAATGCTCTCTAGATTGTTAAGCCAGGTCTGTGGCTTTATGCTCAAAGCATGGATTTTTTTGAGTCAGAAAGGTGAATTCGAACATGTCTCTACCATGTGTTAGTGCTAGCCAGCTGTGTGGTCTTGGGTAGGTATTTCACCTCTCTGAGCTTCAGCTTTCTCAGCTTTAAAATAGGGATGTATTACTGTCTCAGGGCGACCAGATCACAAATGAGCAGCTTAGAACAACAATGGAAATTTCTCACAGGCCAGAGGTAGTCAGCAAATCTAATAGTTAGCAGGTCTGTGCTCCCTCTGAATGTTCTCCGGGCAAATCTTTCCTACTTCTTCCAGTTTCCAGTGGCTCCTCTGGACTTCTTCCACGTCCCTCGGCTTGTGGCAGCAAAATTCTCATCCATCTTCACATCACCTTCTCTTCTTTCTGTTCTTCCCCTCTACTGTCGTTTATAAGGTCACTTAACAGTGGGTTTAGGATCCGCCCAGATAATCCAATATGATTTCCTCGTAAAATCCCTAACTTTAATGGTATCTGCAAAGAGGCTTTTTGCCAAGTAAGGTCACATTCACCAGTTCCAGCAGTCAAGACTGCAGAGCGTCTTTCCAAGAGCCACATTCAACCCACTGCAAGACGTAATCATATGCTTCCATCACAGATTAAAAAAGAAAAACTAAGCAAACAGGACATGTTCAAGAAATGTTAGCCATCATCATTTTTACGGTCATCAAATAGCTTCTTGGTTTTTCATTTCAATATTTATTTCTGCTAGACTAACCGAACTGAGCAGTGGGCCCTGTTAAAATGAGACCTGAGGGGCAGTTGTAGGACTGCATTTAAACATTAAGATGTAAATGATGTAAAAGATATAAAGATATAATGCCTTTGAACCTTTCATGTGAGAGAACGTGGCTTCTTTCTCCAGAGTGGCTTGGAAGCCATTGAGTTTCTATTATCAGGATGAATGCACATCACAGAGCTTTAAAGAAACAATATTTCTCATAGATGAGAAAGGTCATGAGGGATCAAGGATGCTAGTGAAATACCAGTCCACTCTATAAGATGTGGAACAAGAACTGCTATTAGAGCAAACCTTTTATTTGAGACTGAAGTAAATGGAGAGTATCTCTGGGCTTTGGATGTGCATATTTTAAACAAACGATTCCTTTGATTAAAAATGAAGTCAGTGAAATCAGTAAAGCATGACTTCAGGATTGTCGGTCTTTACTCTAATTCTCATTGAGAGGATTGCACTGCCAAAGATAATTCTGTGGCTCAGATCCATCTTCTGGTGGAATAAAGTCCCCCACCCCCACCCCAGGGACCTCAAATTCTGCTTGAGGATATTTACTCCAAACTCCAGCTTCAAACTGCAGCCTTCTGAAATTCCTATCCATTCTTTAATAGAGATGGCATTTGTCCCCTTATAAGTTTTTTCCCTCCTCCATTGTCAGTTCTTACCTGTCCACCCCGGGGCAGGCCACAGTAATCTGGTTCATATTGATTCTTCGGTGTGTTCTGAGCACCTGCCAGCTTTCCAGACCCTTTCTGGGAGCTGTGGGGAATGAGATGTCGTCTACTGTTTTCTGTCCTTCTGCCTCTTTTTGTCCGCCTGAGCCTGTGTCTGGCTGTTGTCACGCCGTGATGAGCAGTAATTAAACCACTTTCTGAATCTCAGTCTACTCACTTGTAAAAGAGAGCTGAACAGCTGACCAAATCTCAACCGCTAAGGCCATAGAAATAAATAGATCTAACTCTCTTTCACATCTGTCAATAAAGGGCTCTAAGAAGAATCAGGTTTACTTCTGCGTGAACTCATTGAGGAAGCTTTGTGGGTGCTTTGTGGGTGGTCTTTATTACTGTTGTTGCAATTCCTGGTTGCAATTCCTGGGTGGTGTCTGCTTTTATTCCTGGTACCACTTAGGGATGAGACCTCAAGAAATGATGCTATGGTAAAATGATACTGAGGATGACAATTTGGTCATTCTTACAGAGCCATACAGCAAAAAGGATGAATGTTTGCTCTTGAGGCCTCTTCTCACAATGGACACCAGGGGGCGGTGCTTATATTAAGAGATTTCAGCATCGGGCAGAGAAGCGCGTTTGTCTGCAAAAGCGGGATGCCTTTCATGTTTGAAACGCTTTTCCTCACTTTCCTTCCTAGGCATTATGTATCCATCCTTCGAGATCCAGTTCCAATCTTTTAGCTTCTAAGAAACCACATCTAACTCTCTTGGTGACGAATTAACTGCCCCCGTAGTACTTTAAATAAACTGACTGCCCCCATAGTACTTTAAATAAAACTTGATTTTAGGCACTCTGGTATACAGTGGCACACCTTTAAGTAGCCTGCTCATGGTTTACCAAAGTCCCAGCACCTGCTCTTGCTTCCTGTGTACTTGTTGGTAAATACACATACCCTGAAAAATTGCCCCAACTACTACTATTATGTCTGCTATTATTAGATAACCAGTCACTTTAAAGCTAATCATTTTAAAATACTGATAAGATACCACTCACAGCCTGTGATAATCTTTGATTCCTCACTGTTGACACTAACCAGCACTGAACATAGGTTAACTCCTTCAGTGCCAGATTAACAGACCACTTTCTAGCAATGACGTTTCTTTCTAGGAAGAGCTAGAGCGCTGTTGAAAAGCATCTTTCTCCAGAGGCCATGGCTGGCCAATGGACTCACCATTCTCAAGCCCTTCTTCTTCCTGATCTTATTGAAGACACCCTCCAGGTATTGTGAATATGTTGAAATTCTGTTGGCCTCCAAACGGAATGGACACTATATTACTTTTCCATGAGATGTGGACAGGAAATGCTCAAGACAAAATTGTTTAAAAGTGGGCTTGGTTGCTCTTAAAAAGTGAGTCTACTTTTTAAAAAAAGTGGGCTGGTGGAGGGGGAAAGAGGGGTTGCTGGTCAGTGGGTATGAATTGATGTGAGTTGAGTAAGTTCTGGAGATATGCCGTACAAAGTATCTGTGCCTGTACATAACAATACTGCCCTGCACACTTCAACATTGATTAGGTGGGCAGACCTCATGTTGAGTGTTCTTACCGCAATAAAGAAAAAGAAAAAAGGAGAGAGAAGGAATAAAGTGGGTTTTTCTTGCCCTGTTAAAGCATTTACCTTTTGGGGGGGTCCCTATTGTGGCTCAGCTGGTTAAGAACCTGACATAGTCTCCATGAGGATTCGGAGTCCATCTCTGCCCTCCCTCAGTGGATTAAGGATCCAGCATTGCCACCAGTTGCAGCATAGGTTGCAGATGCAACTCGAATCTGCTGTTGCTGTGGCACAGACCTCAGCTGCAGCTCCCATTCAACCCCTAGCCTCGGAACTTCCATATGCTGCACGTGCAGCCAGAGAAAGAAAAAGAAAAAAAAATTACCTTTTGCTCTTCCAGACACGGAAAGCACAATTCCGTTAATGACTGTAATAAAGAGAACATATATTTCCAGACACCAGGAATTTCCCAGAGATCATGAGTCTTTCCTTGTGTTTTCACTTTTTCCCATTACTTAATGAATTGTATTACAATTATAGGTGTACAGAAATCATCACAACTCAGTTTGATAGCATTTCCATCCTAAACCCTCAGTGCACCCCCCCACCCCCAACTTGTCTCATTTGGAAACCATAAGTTTTCCAAAGTCTGTGAGTCGGTATCTGTTCTGCAAAATTCGTTGTGTCCTTTTTTTTTAGTTTCCACATGTAAGTGGTAGCATTTGATGTTGGTGTCTAATTATCTGACTGATTTCACTTCGCATGATAATTTCTAGGTCCGTCCATGCTGCTATAAATGTTGTTATTTCATTCCTTTTAATGGCTGAGTAATATTCCATTGTGTATATGTACCAGATCTTCCCCATCCACTCCTCTGTCGATGGGCATTTAGGTTGTTTCCATGACTTGGCTATTGTATAGAGTGCTGCGATGAACACTGGAGTACATGTGTCTTTTCGAATCATGGTTTCCTCTGGATAGATGCCCAGGAGTGGGATTGCTGGATCAAATGGTAATTCTATTTTTAGTTTTCTAAGGAATCTCCATACTGTTTTCCACAGTAGTTGCACCAATTTGCATTCCCACCAACAGTGTAATAGGGATCCTTTTTCTCCACTCCCTCTCCAGCACTTATTGTTTGTAGACTTTTTGATGTTGGCCATTCTGGCTGGTGCAAGGTGGTACCTCATAGTGGTTTTGATTTTAATTTCTCTAATAATGAGTGATGCTGAACATCTTTTCATGTGTTTTTTGGCTATCTGTATGTCTTCTTTGGAGAAATGTCTGTTTAGATCTTCTGCCCATTTTTGGATGGGGTTGTTTGTTTCTTTGGTATTGAGCTGTAGGAGGTGTTTGTAAATTTTGGAGACTAACTCCTTGTCAGTCGATTCATTTGCAAATATTTTCTCCCATTCTATGGGTTGTCTTTTTGTTTTGTTTAGGGTTTCCTTTGCTGTGCAGAAACTTTGAAGTTTAATTAAGTCCCATTTGTTTATTTTTCTTTTTATTGTCATGACTCTAACAGGTGGATCTGAGAAGATGTTGCTATCATTTATGTCAGACAGTGTTTGGCCTGTGTTTTCCTCTAAGAGTTTTATAGTATCTGAAAATTTCCAGTCCATTTGGTTGAAGGTTGCTCAGCATTTTGTTGTAATTTTGTTATTTTTGTGAGAGAAGTTGAGCTCCAGTCCTTCTATTCTGCCATTTTAGTCCAATCCCTTTCCTTGTGTTTTTAGAAACCGACACACAAACCAACAGGAGTTGCAATGATGAGACTGAAACATGACATGGAAAGCTAGTAATTGTGTGTGTGTTTATAACTTGAATGATCCTAGAGCTTTTTTGTAAATGATAAGACATAACTTTTATGATTTCCGAAGACTCACCAGGAATCGGTTCCTTGGGGCCAGCTGTATTTTTGCAGGTATATGATATGAAAGCCACACTCTCTTACCCTTTTATAGACCATAATTTTCTAATTTAAGGTCACTTGCCAATTTAAATGACTGCATCGGCGCCTTATGGCATGGAGCAGGATGCATTCTGAAGAACCATCAGCAGGGAAACTATTATGTCATACGTAATAAAGCTTTCAAGTACATGGCTGAGCTTTTCCAAGCACTTGACATGCCATAAAATAAGTGCTAGTATTTACTGTTGCGTATGGCCAGATTGCAACTATCAGGTTGGAGACCTGGGAAAAGTTGCTTCCTTGGGCTTAATTTTTCTTATCTGAAATGATAGGCAGTACATAAGACAGTGCTCATTTTAGGCCAAAAATCCAACCCCAAATACCATTATGGTGTTTAAGGGTAAGATTTTCCTAAGAGCAAATCATGTTTTATTTGAGATTGGCACCAGAACGTTAGCCCCAAGGGACAAGCACTTGCCTCTCTGTGTTCACTGCTCTGTCCTCCGGGCCTGGGACAGTGTCTGGCACAGGCTCACCTTCAGGAAATACTCGTTCCATGGAGAAAGCTTCTTCCTTTCCTTTCCTTTCCTCCCTCTCTCCTCTCCTCCCTCTCCCCCTTCCTTCCTTTCTTTTCTTTTTTTCTTTTTTCATGCTGATAAGGAAGGAAAGGAGGGAGGAAGGGAAAAAGCTGATATATTAAGACCTTATTAAGCTGAACCTGGTCCCTGAAATAACGGTGCTGAAGCAACCTTGAAGGTTTGCACGTGAAATTTCATGCTGTGAGTGATGTTTCAAGAGCAGCACTTTTGTAAGAGAAAAAAGTACATGGAAGGACATCAGCCATCTTTTTTCCAACTGAAAATCACGCGGCCAGGCTGATGGGTGATCCTGTGGTGAAGGGAGTTCAGTGAAGTGTCAGCAGATCACCCTGGTTGAGAGCGATTGGGGGATGTAGTTCCTTGGTGGCTCAACAGGTTAAGGATCCAGTGTTGTCACAGCTGTAGCTCTGGTTATGGCTGCGGTGAGGGTTTGATCCCTGGATCCCTGGCCTGGGAACTTCCACATGCTAGAGGCATGACCGAAAAAAAAAAAAAAAAAGAATGGATGGGAGAAGAGGAAGGAAAGAAAGAGGGTCTTTAGATGATCCTCTCCAGTTGTTTGCCATGAGGGAAGTTGAGAGAGTGTGGTCGCCACAGGAATTTCAGGATTGAAAGAGGTTTTACTTTTGTTTGTTTATATGACATGTCAGAGAAGCTTTTCTGCTGCTGAGAGAGCCCACTGAAGGGAAGGGAATGATGGATGGGGTAAGATGCTGGAAGAGATGAGTGCACAGAGATGGCCCTTGCTTCTGACACGAAGGAGAATGTAGGGAGGCGTGAGTAAATATTTAAAAAGGACACCAAGAGTACAAATAACACCAAGATGCTGAGCCAAGCAAAACCAGATGCTTCTGAATGATTTTAGTAAGTTCATTTGCTACTTATTCATTCATTTTCATTCATCTGCCCATGCTGACTCACAGATGAGCAGTAAGAGAGGCGAAACCTTAAGAAAATATGTGGAAAACTCACCAGTGACATAATTATAATTGAACATTGCCATTTTAAAATCATCTTGCTCTGGCTCGTGGATACCATGAGACCAGAAGTGATAAGAACCAGACCAGAGTGGGGGGCGGGGTGACACTAGAAAGTGAAACATGTAAATATATTCACAAATTCCTAAGAGATCGGGGTCCCCTTTTACAGCTTTTGGAACCGACATTGGGGAAACGCAGACGAGGGAAAGCTGGAAAGACACGTGTCTGTGTTTGAGAGAATGTGGTCCGTATCCCCAAGTCTGCAGACCCATGTCCCCCTCACTCTTCTGAAGCCCCCTTGCGTTCTCCTAAAAACAGCTCCTAAGCACAACTGCGCCACGTTCAATGCACCTCGTCTAAACAAACTCGGGGAGTTCCCATTGTGGCACAGCGGAAACGAATCCGACTGGGATCCATAAGGATGTGGTTTGGATCCTTGGCCTTGCTCAGTGGGTCGGGGATCCAGCATTGCCGTGAGCTGTGGTGTAGTTCACAGACGAGGCTTGAATTTGGCGTTTCTGTGGCTGCAGCTCCCGTTTGACCCCTAGCCTGGGAACTTCCATATGCCACAGGAGCAGACCTCAAAAGCCAAAAAAATAAAATAAAATAAAAAGCAGGCTCAGTTTTTGTAAAAACTGAATTTTGAAAATCAGTAGTGTCATTTTCACTCGAAAGCGACTTGATGGCCCAGAGTGTGAGCAATGCCTACTTCAAAACGTTCAACTTTCACACCTTTTTCTCAAAAAAACATCCCAAAAGTTAAAACAAGGCAACCGTGGTCACTTCGCACATCATGAAAACGATGAACTTAGTTAGATTCACACAGCTGACCACATTTTTGCCACGTCCACTTCCTCTCATAACTAAACTCAGCACAGGCCAGGGCCCTCTCCTGATCACACATCATCCCTTCCACAGCTTGTCGCGGGGGGGCGGATCCACCTTCCATGGAAGCAGGTAGAAATTTGAAACCACAGCTGCACTTCAGCAGCAGGAGATGTCACCTGGTGGCGCTGTTCCAAAACAGCTGTTGACACACCACGTATGTACTCTTCCACGGATTATCTCACTCAATTCTCACAGCAGTCCTCCGAAGCGAGTGTGAAAGTGAAGAGTTAGGTGACTTGCTGAGGATTATCAGGCTGTTAAGCCACAGACCTGACTTTGAAAAACTAGGCCAAAGGCTTGCAAAGTCCTCCCTACCCGGTACCGCCTCTGAGGACCAAGTTCAACTTGATTCTCAAGTTTATATGCCCATTAGCTCCTACAACGGTGGTCAATCTAAATTGATAGGCTCTTCCTTTCTAAATAAGTTTTATATATTAAATGAGTTACAAAATGATCTGAAATGCCAGTGATCTTAAATGAGCTACAAAGGGAAATGAAATGCCATCCTTATTCATAGATGTGTAGTTAGAAGCTGCTTTTAAAGCCAAAATGTTAATGAAAACCTACTGTACAGCATAGAAAAGCCTACTCAATAGTTTGTAATAACCTATACGGGGAAAAAATAAGGGAATGGATATATGTGTATGTATGACTGATTCACTTTGCTGTACACCTGAAACAAATACAACATCGTAAGTCAACTACACTCCAGTAACATTATAAGAAAAAAAAGCCAAAATATGTTCATAGGAAATTCCTTCTCTTCACCCCTCAGGTGTCGGACTAGGTCTTTATTAAGATTGCACTAGGATATTTTTCATTGCCTTTGGGGAATGTAATAGAATCATATCCTGATCTAAGGGCACACAAAGCCGAATTTGGGAAATTTCGTGTGGGGCCAGGTTTGAGGGGTTTTCAGAGTAGAAACAGACCGGCATGGAGGCTGGGATCTCAGCAGCCCCGGAGGAAGTTGCCATTCGTTCTGCAGCTTTGTCCTACGGCAGCTTTGCCCCCTGAGCTGGGCACTTCTGGCTCCAAGAAGGAATGTGTGGTCTGGGCTGATGGCAAGAGGGCTCCGTGCAGGCAGGGCTGGTGCAGCCCCTTCTTCAGTGCGGGGCAGGACTGCTGGGTCCTGGACGGGTGGGGGTCAGCGTGGGAGAAGGCGAGGGAGGGAAATATTTCTGTAGCCTGAATTCCTCCTTGTTCCCTTCTGCTCTTGAATAGAAAACAGGACGACAGTCTTTTGCCTACAGGGGAAACACGAACATCCTGGGCTCGGTCTTGCATTCTTCTCTTCTGAAATGCTAGGAGCCTAGCGATTTCTCCAGTTAGAGGAGGCTTAGCCCGAAGAGGCCCAGCCACCTCCCTGGGTGTGTAGCTGTCAACTCTGGCGGTCCCTGAGTTGAGTTACAAACAGCAGAGCTCCTCTGTTTACTGAGCTCTTACTCTGTCCTGGGCATGGTGTTAAGTGCTCCATTTGGATGGGTTCCTTTGTTCCTTCTCATCCTATCAGGTAGTGAGACAATGTCATCACCCCCCCTTCACTGAAACGGAAACAAAGCTCCAAAGGTCATTTGCTCAGGGTCACACAGCCAGGTAATGACAAACTCAGGTCTGTGGGACGGCAAAATGATCATACTTCCAAAGAAAAACCAACCCAGTCTTTTCCAATCAGCCCATCAATCTGCTCCTGGTCCATAGAGCATGGCTGTGTACACATTAGAGCTCATTGGTGGGGTGATTCTGGCTGTTGGGCTGGATGGGAACAGGGAGCAGGATGAAGTCCTACTTGGCAACGAGCTGACTGCCAGGAAAAGGGAAACAAATGGGTTTAGTGGACCTCCCTCCACTACCTACCACTACCTCATTCCCAATGGTTTCCTCTTCCCCCTTTGAACTGGAGATGGGCGTTGTCATCTGCCTCTGCAAGCACTGAATCATGAGCTGCTGCATCGGCTGACCCTCAACACCCCCTGAAAGGAGCTCAGGGTAGAGATCAAGATTGAGGTACTCTGTGCTCATGGAAGACTGGCAGACAGGTCTTCAGATAGATATTTTCAGGAGAAGATTTTGTGAGCCCGATTCTTGCATCTCCTCGTATTTAGAAAAATACCAGAACCTTTCATGGTAATGTCTACTCCTCGTGACTAGCAGCGACCTTCTGTGCAAATGTGGGCTTGGTTGTATGTACCTCCCCCTTCACCAAAATCACATATATAATGACCTTCCTTCTACCTCTTTGGAGCAGTATTTCAGAACTATCGGAAATGCTGCCTCCAAGCTATAGTCCTCATTTTGCCCCCAATAAAACTTAACTCTCAACTTTTAGGTTGCGCATATTTTAAGTTGACACCTCTAACTCTTCAGAGTGCTTCTACCTCTTTTTCAACATTGCTTGTGATTCACTATCACCTTTTTAAAAATATCGGTAGGGGGAATGTGGTAGACAGCAGCAACAGCGCCTCCTAGCTTCCCCTTCACCCCAAAGCCCAGACATCTGTTGTTGCTCTTCCTTCTGAATCCATAGTTAGAGAAAGCTGTTAGACTCTAGATTGAGAAGGAACCTGTGATCATCTATTCCGACTCTAACGTTTTGGACAAGCCGACTTAGATCCAGAGACAAAGAGGTAACAAGATTTGCCTGAAGTCCTGACTGGTGTCAGAGCCCCACCCCCACCCACTGGTGTTCCCACCGCATCCCACTGGGATGCAGGCTACACAGCTCCAGCAGAACTGCTTCATTTGTCTGGAGCAGGAAATGGAGATAATGGGAACACAGGCTTGAAAACTCTGCATCCTGAAGTTTGGGTTTAGAGAGAAGCTGAATATTATCTCATCAAGTTAATCTTTTGAATATAGCCCTGCCCCTCCTACTCCTGCTGGGCTGAAACCTTGCTTTGTCCTCATTTCCTTTCAACAGTCCTGAGCTGGGTGCTTTCCACCAACCCTCAAATGACACCTTGGGCTGCTCCCCTGCATTTGAGCAAAGAAAGTGGAGAGGCGATTTGCTCAGGCTGACATCATCCTTTTCAGCGTTCGAATTGGTTTGGAAAGCACATTTGTAAATGACTTAAAACACTGCCATTTTCACGTTTGGAAAGCAATTCGTGATCACTGTAAATGAGATTTAACTTGGAATGTTTAGGACGTGGGTGGCTAATTCCTGCCACAATTCAAAAGGGGGGGAAAATGAACATAGAAAATAAAGTAGAACAAGTACTGAGAGTACAGTTCATAGCTCATTGATCCAGCCCCAGCCAAGGATATTTTTTTCATAACTAGCTTTTGAAGATCACATAATTGGTCCCATTTAATCAGAAACTTTTAAAAACCGAATGCAGTCACCGGTGGAAATTTATCTCGACTGTTTCACATAGTTTTATTAATAATAATACTGTAGCCACTGGACATAATTTGAATGTTCTTGATGCATTGGTGTCCTTGTTGGGATCTCTCATCAGTGTCCTGGGCTAGACCACTGTGTAATACGGCCCTCAACAGGGATTAGTCCCAGATACTGGGGATATTGATTTCCTTTATGCCAGACTATGTTTGGCGCTTCGTTGTGGGGGATGGGGACGGTTGTACCTGTAAGTCGGTAAGACCCGCGCGTGTACCCTGGACTCAGCTGACTGCCGAAGAGGAGCCACTGATACTTCCTGCTTCACCTCCCTCTTGACCTTGCCGATTCCTCCTAGGGCGGAGGCTCTCTCTTTGGTGTGTGTGTGTTTACATGGGACTGGGTTAGCACCGAACCTTGACTTGTAGCCATGTTGCTTGCTCTCCTAAGTGCTTTCTTAGAATAATAATAAGAATAGTTGTATCAGTAATACACATTGAAGAAATGATAAAACATTTACACCAGTGTTTTATACATAGCATGTCTGGATGGGGAGTTTGGGGTTAGTAGATGCGAACTGTTATATTTAGAATGGATAAGCAATGAGGTCCTACTGTGTAGCACAGGTAACCGTCTCCAGTCTCTTGGGATAGACCATGATGGAAGATAATATGAGAAAGGGAGTGTGTGTGTGTGTGTGTGTGTGTGTGTGTATGACTGGGTCACTTTATGGTACAGCAGAAAAGGACTCAACATTGTAAATCAACTATACTCTAATAAAAAATAAATTTAATTTTTAAAAAAGCATATATTTTTTTTGTTAAGATAACTGCAAAAGAGGTCATCTTAGCTCCATTGTACAGTTGAGGAAAATAAGGTTCAGAGGATGCAAACACTGAGTCACTTCCTAGGGACCAGGCTAGAACAAGGACCCTTCATTCCTGGCCCAGGTGCATAGTCTGCAACCCCATCTGGTGGTGTGGGACTTGGTAGGCTGGTTTCATTGCTGAGATCACCACATGCCTTTGAAGAAGTTAGAGGGTTGTCAGCAGTCCATCCCTCAGCAGGAACATCTTTCCGGTCCTAGGTGGCTGTGTCCTATACCCGCTGGACCAGGACAAGTCAGAGTTATATTGCTTCTCGTCAGAGGTCCTTACAAGCTTAGTTCAGCAAGCTCTTTGGAATCCTGCCTACGGTGGCCATAAATGCTAGAGATACAGAGACCCCCTTCTGTAAGTGACTCCCTTAAGCTTCAGACCCTAATGAATCGGTGCGCCCCTTTCTGGCTCTGCAGAAGTTGTTTCTCTTGCTTCCCAGGGCTTGGCTGTGATGAGAATAGTTGAGGTTGCAAAATAAGTGCCCTCTGGGTAAGTGGGGTATTATTATATTATTTCAAATGTGTTTACTCATGGAAAAGGACCGGGAAGGGATTATGGAACTTGTCTCATGTTACCATGGGAGCCAACTTCAAAGCACGGAGGAGGCAAGCCCAACTCTCCCACTCCTCCATCACCCAGGGAACATTGTGTGTCCCTCAGTGAGGCAGAATCAGAACATTTTTTTCAAAATACTGCTTGTAAAGGGGACAGGGGAAAGGCAAGCCATGCCTGGAAGTCCTTAGATCCCCTCTCTTCCAGTGATAACTAATTCACACATGTGGAATACTTAACCTTTGTCTGGTGCTGTGCCCCACGTGGGTCTGGATAGTACATCCTTATGAGTACTCGTTCACTTAACAGAGGAGGACATTATTTTTTGCTTAACGTCCCAAAGGTAGCAAGTAACTCAGCAGAGATTTAAACTTGGCAATCTGTGTCCCGAGCCTTTGCCTAACTGCTACACTCTACTGCCTTCTACTAAGAATCAGAAAGATTTATTCTGACCCAAGAAGGGTTCAAACAAACATAGATGCCAGAGACTTGGAAGGTAGGAGATTAATGAAACAGTGACGTTATCCCCTCACCCTGCAAGAAGCAGCTGATGAGGAAGCCACCTTGGAGAGCAGTGAAGGGTCATTTTCTGATGCATCTAAACATACCAACAAAAGGGTAATCTGCTTTTAAGCCACATCGGTGCCAACGGGAGGGAAATGAAGATAAAGAAGGGCTTGGCAACAGCAGCTGGATTTTTTTAAATGAAAGAACAGGCTGCCTGTTTCCAAAGTGATTAATTGTACAACTCAATAAATGTCAGCAAGTGGGAATGATGCCTGTAAAGAGGAGGCCACTCTAATTAAGTGAAAATGAAGAGAGAGAAGCTGAAAGAAGAGAACGCTACACATCACACATGGGGGAAAAAGAGGTCATCAGTAACTATCAAAATAGACTTAAGTCCCGAGCTCTTGAGTAGAAGTAGCATCGGGAGAAGCAAAGATGCCAGTTGATAAAGAGCAACTGGGCCTCCGGGAAAATCACTTGGCTGGGCTGTGTTTTCTCCTTTTTAGCTAAAAAAGCACTGATCCACTCACTCCTACCCACTTAATTGACTTTGTATACCTGAGGGGACTTACCCATCTGGAAAGAGACATGCAAAAAGATTCTTGCTAATCCCTGCCCTGGAAAATGGCCAAGTCCGTGACCTGGTTTTACTCAGCTTGGGGTTAAATCCCCGGTTACCTCGAATCTATGAGTGTCCTCCTCCTTTGGGATCGCTTTCCCTTGGGAATGACTACCGAGCCTCTGGAAAACTTACCCAGCAGGATGCAGACTCTGATGATCATAAGGATGAGGAACAGGAAGAAGAAGGAGAAGGAGAAGGAGAAGGAGAAGGAGAAGGAGAAGGAGAAGAAGAAGAAGAAGAAGAAGAAGAGGAGGAGGACTTTATTTTGATTACATATCATTTAACTGATTGAGTCCACACATCAGTGAGTTCTTATGTAAATGCTGTGCTCTGACTTAAAGAAGTGGATTGGGTTTCTACCCTCTGCCTGGGTCTCCAACTCAGAGAGTAGCGCTGGTGGTGGAGGAGGGGCCGACAAACATTGGGAGGCAGCCCCACTCCCACCAACTTCACTGTCACCACCAAATTCCCATGCTAGCCCAGAAAACAGATGTTCAGTCCCCTGTGCAATAGTGACATGTTCCCGCTGTCAGCTTCCAAGGGCTTTAAGGGAGCCATATCCAGGCTCAAAAGGTATCCTAGGGTGATGGTTTCATTCTGGTTGGACCCAAAGTAGCCTCTTTTCTGGGAGCATTTTGGTGTTTCCCAACATCTGTGTCGTGTAAAGACAAAAGCTGCCACAAGGAGATACAAAGGAAGCTATATCATAATTCCTTATTCCCACTCTCTGCTTCCAGAGTGCATTTGGATAGGTGCGTCACTTCTGCCAATCCATGCGTCACCCGGTAGATACGATACATTTTTTTTTAATTCTCTTATCAAATTCATGACATTTTCAAGTGTTTTACATTCCTGTCAAAGTGCAGCTGAAACGATCACCCCCAATAATTTGCGAACACTCCCAGCTGCCTCCTGAAACTGTGATCCCAGGAAGCATCACAAATTTTCCCGTGATGGACAAACCAGCTCTCAAAGGGGTTGTTCCAAGGTTGCCTCACTACAGCCTGCCATGTGCCAAATAGTCTTCTGGTGTGAATCCACCTTTGGAAGACACAAGGTTTCCTTGGCATATATTTGGCTTTCAGAATTGCTTTGAAAATGCTCAGACCCTGTAGCCAGACCGGCTCAATTCATATTTTTTCTCTTTTGGCACTTCCTCGCTGTGAGTCTAGGAGCAAGTGACTTCACTTTTCTATGCCTCAGTTTCCTCACCTGTAAAGTGGGGATGTTCAGACCATGACCTCATAACAGAGATGTAAATGAATCAGTATGGGTCAGTATTAAGGAAACTGTGCCTGGCACACAGTAAGTGCTCTGGAAGGGCTTGCTTGTTTTGTTGTAAATATCATTATTGTTATTATTATTATTAGGTTACACAAGGCATATAGCAAACCAATCAGTACAATTCCACTCATCCTTTAAAAATGAAATCCATCTGAATGTAATTTCAGCTTTTGTGTTAGGAAGGAAACCCACAGGTGCAGTAATAAGGAGTCAGGTTCTAGGCTGTGAGGCAAGGCCTTTCAGGGGCACTTCTCCTGGGCGGCATTGTTTTTTTTTTTTGGCCACACCCATGGCATATGGACATTTCCAGACTGGGTGTGGAATCAGAACTGCAGCTGGTGGCCTACACCACATCCACAGCAACACAGGATCCGAGCCAAGTCTGCAACCTACACTACAGCTTGTGGCAACACCAGATCCTTAACCTACTGATCGAGGCCAGGGATCAAACCCACATCCTCACGGACACTGTGTTGGGTTCTTAAACCACTGAGCCGCAATAGAAACTCCTTGGGGATGGTGTCATTTTTAAGCTGAGCCTGGGGGCTGAGGGGAGGAGACCGAGCTTCCACTCTTCCTGTCAGCAGCGGTAACCTCACACCTGCTCACCAAATGATGATTATGGGCCAGGCTTTCTATTGGTCTTTTCAGGTACTCTCCTCCCACTGACATCGTGATGCGTATAAAGGATTACCTCTGTGTTACAGTGGATCCTCAGAGAGGTTAAGCAACTTGCCCGAGATCATATAGCTTAGAGATGGCAGAGCCTCGACTGTGCAGAAGTCTGTCTGACTCTGCAACACACAGGGAGTCTTTCTGCTGCCCTCTGCTGCTGCCTCTTCCATCAGACTGCCTTGGGGATGAGGACATAGTTAGACTTGGACCCTGTTGCTTAGTACATACACTGTCAGCCCCTCTGTAAATACAACCAAATATAAGAAGAGGGGATCTACTCAGTTTGGGTAGCCTGAGTGCTCTGTCTTCTGGCACCAGGAACAGGGAGAAGAGACCTGGAGGCCCCTTCTTCACGCAGACAGACTGACATCCTTCTCTCAGCTCTCAGGCTGACAGGTATATTTCCTTCCGAACCTGTGAGCCAGGCATGCAGGCTGGAGACATGCCCGCCTCCACCACCGGCCACTGCTAGGGTAATGAGGTGTGTCTCTGAGAGTTGACACCTAAGCTAATTCTTCTGGAGCCCTGTGCCCTTCTGCCAAGAGCTGTTGTCATTTGTCACATGCTCAAAAGTTCTGTCCACTGGGAGGAGCCTTTACCTACTTTCTCATACCTAGTGCCTCCTTTCCTCAAGCTCCAGAAGTCCTCCAGGTCTCTGCTGAGAACCGTGGCTTCTCTTTACATGGCCTCCTCCCGAGTTGGAGCTGTTGCTAATCCTTCATTTTTGGTTAGTGATCAATGGGATCATATTCACATCTTTCAGAGAAACTTTCCAGGAACTCTCAGATGCTCAAAGACCCCCCCACACACACACTTTCTCACTGTAGTTAATATATTCCCTTTCTACTGCTTTGTCGTAACTTTATTTGGACTTTGGGAAGGAGGGAAGGAAATGCACGTCCTTCATTTCTCCATCATGGTATTTTCATCTAAGCTCATGTTTGTTCGATAACATATTATTATCAGCCATCATTTGCAGTGCATATTTGATGCTTGCAGGCCAAATTCATGATTCATTTATTCATACCTCAAAGAAAATAGAAGACCCTTGGGGGGAGTTTATTCTTCTTGTTTTAAAAAATATTTCCTTGGAGTTTCTGTCGTGGCGCAGTGGTTAACGAATCTGACTAGGAACCATGAGGTTGCGGGTTTGATTCCTGGCCTTGCTCAGTAGGTTAACGATCCGGCGTTGCCATGAGCTGTGGTGTAGATCTCAGACGTGGCTCGGATCCTGCGTTGCTGCGGCTGCGGCGTAGGCCAGTGGCTACAGCTCCGATTAGACCCCTAGCCTGGGAACCTCCACATGCCGCGGGTGCGGCCCTAAAATGACGAAAAGCAAAAAAATAAATAAATAAATAAAAAATATTTCCTGTGTACCAACCTGAATGCCAAACATGAAGGGAAAAAACGGGCCTTATCTCTGTGGGTTGATTTCTATCTCTTCCCCCAGCTTAATATACTACTTCCAACATAGAGCTCAGAATCTGGTCCCTTGCTTGCTGTTGTGCTTCATGTCTGAAATTTTTCATATTGGACTCTATGTCCAGCTGTTAGTCTCTGGTTTGTTTCCTTCCAGTCTCTGGGCCATGAAGTAACTGTGGTGTGTACTGAATTCCCAAGAAACTAATTATTGGAGGTTCCCTTTCCTTAAGGATGGAAGTTAAAAGAGAGAGAGAGAGGATTTTGAGACACCATCAGCAACAGCAGGCCATTGATAATAGGGATAAATTCCTCAGAGGCTGGATGAGAATCGATGAATACAGGCCTAATAGCTAGAAAGCACATCATATGTTTCCCCCAAAGACTTTGGCATCTGCCGAAACCTCTGACTCCAAAAGCCAACCCAGAGGTTAGCCAGATTTAGCCCTAGGGGACCAGGCAGGAGTTTGGGATGCTAGCTGCCTTTTCCCTGCCAAGTCCGTGGTGTCTAAGCCGGGGACCCACCTTCCCTTTTCTGTGACGGACAGGAGCTGCTGGAATGTTTCAGCACCTCTTCTCAGCACCTTGCTGCATTCGAGCTTTTCGGTTTTGAGCAGATGGCCAGAACCCGAGGGGACCATTAGACAGTGCTAGGTCATGGGATGTGGGAGTGGGTGGGCAAGGCTGGGCCCTGACACCCAGAGAGGCCCCGGGAACAGTCCTATTTGAAAAGACACATTCATAATCATGGAAGCCCACTCTATGCTTTGTCTCTGGTGGATACCATTTATATAGATATTCAATACACAAGCCAGACAGGCTAAATTGTAGCCTCTCTTCAGTAAATGCCCCAGTTGTTTGGAGTAAAAAAAAAATGGTTTAGATTAGCACCCGGGCACTCTGACAAAGGTCCAGAGGCAGTTAAGGGACTTGCCAGTGTCATTAGCATTTTTTTCTTCTTTTTCCAGCCCCACGAAAATATATTTGCTCAAAACAGAGGGAGATGAAAAACGCCCGGCAGCCAGTACCTCTTAAAAAAAAGAAAAAAATAAGTTTCACTTCTCCGGCAAACACAGCAATTAAAACAAGGCTGTGTTGTGACAGATTACGGGCCTATTAATGCCTAATTGAGTCTTCTGCTAGATGCTTTTGTGAAAGCCACTTTCCTGAGGCCCGAGCGGCCACACCTTAGAGCAAAACAAACCTCCAAACTTCCTGCAGCCCCCTCCGCCCTCAGGAGCCCAGAAACCAAAGAAAACATTTTTTTACTTTGAATCTCTAAGAGTTAGACTGGAAGGATTAGCTTGACTGAAAGATCTCGACATTGAAAATCCTACTGGGGATTTCATTCTTTCCTCATTTGTAAGCAAAATCTATTTTCCACGAGATATTTTTAGTACCAGCATCCCCTGCTGTCCTATTCTCTTACAGTATACCATTAGAGCTTGAGGCTGGTCCAAGCAGGTCACGTGACTTCTAAGCATCTCTCCCTGTTCTGTCCTCAGTGACTAGTCTCGCAGGAGTCGGGGAATTCTAGACTCTTAACTGACAGAGACCTCAGAGTCCTTCCTGAAACCCTGAATTCTTATTGATAGGAGGTGAAAATGCTTTACAGCTGCTTTTTCTACGAGGTCAGCTTGGCTGAGCTCGCTGTCTGACCTCAGTAATAGAGATATTTTCAGCCCTGCAAGCCGCCCATGTAAATATAAAAATGTATTAGGCTGCAGAGCTGCATGTGTGGGAACAGAACAACCGTGCTGTTGAAAGGGAATCGTGGGGGGTGGGCAGTGGTTTCACTCACATGGGTTTGGTTAACAGGGGCACCACTTTCAATAAATCTGTTTTGATTGAGCAGACTCCACATTGCAGATGAGCCAATCTCATTTTTGGAACTTAGAGTTCTGAAAAGTAAAACCCCAATCACTTTGTGAGGTGTCTAGCAAAATTACCTTCTGGAAGTTTTTACATTAAAAACAACAACAACAACAGCAATCCTTTTCACACTCTATGACACTCATTTGCCTTGGGAAAAAAATGTTAGTGTGAAGTCAGTTTTTCAGTTGTTTAATGTGAAAGAAGAGTGATTTATGTGATGTCTGAGTGGGAAAGATATATTTACTCAGACCTCTTAAAAGAGAATCGAAGAGAATCATTGTAATGAACAGGAAACATGCTCTTGAAATGAACTGAGAAATGCTCTCCAGGCGAAATGCTCTAATATTCCTGAGTGCGTTCACTTCCAGTGGATCAAATCTTTCCCATCTCTGCATCCAAGCTATTTGGCGGTGATCAGATGATCAGAGCTCAAGGAAGTGATTGGAGAGTGAGCTGGCTGCAGCTGCAATGTAGGCTGTTTTCAGGGACAAGGAGCCACTGTTTTGCAAACATAGCATCAACATAGAAGTTATTTTGTGGGCTCCAGGATGCAGCGATGGGCTGCACTGCCAGCATTGTTCTGCTTCAAGCTTTTCGTTCTGTGGTCCAGAGGAGCTGTCCACACATTTGTAGACGACGCCAGGAGGAACCATCCCACGAAATTTTGCCTCTGGAAAGTGACGATGAAATGAGTAGACCCAGAACCCTCATCATAATGGTATGGTATCTGTGGCAAATAGCAGCCTCAGTAGATTAAGCTGTTATTACAGAAATGAGGTTACAATTCCGGGTTTGGATTTTCAGCTTTAGACAAAGAAATGTGTGACCTAGAGTTTAATAGTGTGTTTTACTGTTTGGGAAAAATCTTTCAAAACTATTTTATATATCATTCAAAAGGCTGGTTTTCTTTCTCTTAGGTCTGCCATGCAAGTGTACAGTTCATTGGTCTATTAGAAACTCTCTTCTGTCTGACATTTTGCATGCTGTTACCAACTTTTGGGCAGAAACATAAAGAAATTGTTGAAGTTTGGTTTAATGAAGTGGATTTTATTGTATAACTCTAATTTGAAAGCAGAGCCCTCAATAGATATTTTATACCCTGTGTAATGAGTCAAATCGTGTAGATGTTGGTAGTTAGCTAACTTCAAAGTATTTGAAGCTTTTATTTCTGACTCTGCAACGGAAATCCCTTTCCAAAATGCATAGCTTAGGCATACAGTCAGAATAAAGTTTTTGAGCATCGTGTGGAATGCATGGTGTTTTAATTAGAAAGCTGTTTCTTGCCACTTGTCAAATTACATTTCTGTCTGTGCTTTAAATATAATAGACAGTATTCTTCTCCCTTTGCATATCTGGTTGACCAGCAAGAACAAAGTAGAGGACAGAGGTTTTCCTTACGAGGTTCAGGGAGAGATCTGCTTAGTCACCGACATCCCAAGTTGGGATGGAGGGGGTATGCTAAAAAGTTTCCAAAATTGCGGAGGCATTGAAGTCTGCATGGTTTCAGCATGATCGACTTTTTTCTCTTAGATTTCAATGTTCAGATATCAAGGATGCAGTAAATAATGAATGACAAATACCTGTTACACTAAAAGTTTTTAAGTGAAAGTCATTTGGCGTGGGTTGTGCCTCTGAGTGACAGAAGACTAAGCTATAACATTCTGTGCCAACTTCTCCAGCAAATCAATATTTGATTTTCAAAAGGCAGTACTGTCCTTCAACTACGCTATGATTATCTCTGCTATGAAAGACTGAGTAGGAATGCTTTTATACTCATTGCTCCCACAAGTTTTTACAAATGAAATTTAATTAATTTGTGTCCTAAGTTTAACTCTTATTAAGAACAGTAACGTATTCTGTAGCTATGTGTATTACTGTTGCCATCTCAGTCATTAAAAGTCATTTTTTCCTAATTTTACTAATTAGACTATAAAACTTCACAGCTAGAAAATTTCCCCCCGAGTTGTAATTCAAAGTAATTGAGAAATATAAAGTAATAATTGATTCACCTAATAACAAAGCCATGTTTTTTTAAAGATCCTTTGAATTCATATGATACCTTTACTGACATTAAATGAGGTGATGGCAAATTTACTGATGAGGAAAACAGGATTAGGAAAGATGGAGTATCTCATTGACATCACACAGCTGCTAAATGCCAGAGGCTCAAGTCACAATTAGATCAGTAATTCCAAAAGCCAGTATACTTTTTTTTTCACTGCATCATATTTCTAAGGAAGTAACGATAAAACTAATAGAAGGTGAATTTTTATCAGAAGTCAGGTGAAAATGTGGGACCACTCAGAGTAAAGTATGCTCAAAATTATTGTGCATCTTGAAAATTTCCTCTGGGCTACTTGAAATTTCACACATTCCACAACCGTTGCTGACCTGCTGTGGACCAACCATTGCTCTAAGTACTTAGAATCCACCAGTGAACAAACCCATCGAAGATCCCTGCCCTAAGTTGCAGAATTTTACAGTGATAGCATATTTCGCAAACCTCATTGTGGCAATACTGTATTAGGTTTGTGGTGCTTAGTGTAAGTCAATGAAACTCTTTCCTTACTTTCTGAGATGGTGGTTGGAAAACTTTAACGTGTTTCAAATCACCTGGGAGTTCTTATTCATACAAGTCTGTGGGCTCCTGGCCCCAATGACTCTACATAAGAAGGTCTAGAGTGGAGCCGAGGAATCTGCGTTGTTAGCAAACACTCCGGGGGGTGGGGAGGGGTCTGCTGGAGGAGCAGCGTGCTTGACGCTCTGGAAAACATCACTCTGGAAATTGATCATCTAAATCCTCCACCCCCCATTCTCCTTTAACCTAATAGGCTCACTGTCTTCTCACTCTGGCTTATAAGCTTCTGAACAACCTGATTTTTTAGTCTATTACTTTCCCACTGACCATTAATCTCTAAATTGTGTAGATTGATTGATTGATTGTGTGTGTGTGTGTGTGTGTGTGTGTGTGTGTGTGTGTGTGTCTGAGAGATCACAGACTCTAGGGCCACAGACTCTAGGCTGGAATCCTGACTCTGTCCATTATCAGCTGTGTGACCCTCTGCACCCTTTTTAACAACTCGGTCCTGCTTTTCCTCATCTGTAAGATGGACGGAATAGTTCCCTCCCCCAGAGCTGCTGTGAGAGTTTAATGAAGTAAAGGATGTGTTAAGAGCATGGAATCAAGTCTAGGAATGTTAGTAACATTATCACCAGGAAGGATTGGAGATATCCTAAGTGAAAAAGTGACATTTGAAGAAAACACCTGAAGGAGGTGAGAGTGTAAGTCAGGCCACTCTCTGTGGGGAAATACTTCAGGCAGAAGGACCAGCCAGGGTGAAAGTCTCTGATATGAGAAGAAGTTTTTGGTTTTGGGGGGCCAGTGAGGAAGGCAAGTGTGGCTGAATGAGCCAAGGAGAAAGCAGAAGAGTGATATCGTGGAGGTAGTGGGGCACAGGTCATGTGAGGCTTGGTCGGTCATCCTGAAGACCTGCAAGTCTTCTCTTCTAAAAGTGAGAAAGCGAGTTCCCCTCATGGCTCAGTGGTAACAAACCCGACAAGTATCCATGAAGACTTGGGTTCGATCCCTGGCTTCGCTCAGTGGATTAAGGATCTGGCATTGCCATGAGCTGTTGGTGTAGGCTGGCAGTTGAAGCTCTGATTCGACCCCTATCCTGAGAACTTCCATATGCTATGGGTGCGAGCATGGGTGGTGGAGCCAGAAGGTCAAGTTGGGCTCCTGTCTCTGCCATTCACGAGCTATGTGATTAGGATCTGCCCTCCCTGTGCCTTCCTTTCTTCACTGACGAAACACAGAGAGTCACAGTACCATGTATCATTCTTGGGAGAATTAGGTACATTAATACTTGCAAAGAGGAGTGCCCGTTGTGGCTCAGTGGGTTAAGAACCCAACTAATATCCATGAGAATGTAGGTTCAATCCCTGACCTCGCTCAGTGGGTTAAGGATCTGATGTTGCCGAGAGCTGCCGTATAGGCCACTGATGTGTCTTGGATCCTGCATTGCTATGGCTGCAGTGCAGGCTGACAGCTGCAGCTCTGATTCAACCCCTAGCCCGGGAGCTTGCACATGCCGCAGGTATGATCCTAAAAAGCAAAAAAAAAAAAAAAAAAAGCAGAGTTTAGAACAGTGTCTGGTGGTTAGTACATGATGTATTCACAATAAGCTTGCTAATTTGGATGGCCTTGAGCAGGGCAGTAACAGGATCTGTGGCTGCAGAGGGTCCAGGGTTGAAGCAGGGAGACCATTAATCAGGCAGCTGTTGCAATGATCTGAGCAAAAGACCTGGATGGTAGTTGTTGAGGTTGTGAGAAGTGGTTGGATTCAGACATATTTTAAAAGTAGGACAAGTATGGGTTGCTTACAAACTGAACATGAAGAGGGAGAGAAAGGGAGGCATGAGGAATGAATGTATGGTGTTTTGGTTTTGGGTTTTTTTTATTTGTTTGCTTATTGACTGAACAACCAGAGGACCGAGTTCCCATTCAGAAAGGGAAAACTGCAGGAGAAGATGTGGCAAGACAATTTAAATTTACTGTAAAACATGTTAAGTTTGAAATGCCTGTTAGGTCTATAGATGAGAAATTTCAAGGAGAAAGTTGTATATATAGTTCTGAGTTCCAAGGAACAGTCTTCAGAGGAGATTTAATACCTGGTACAGAATAAATACCAGTTAAGTGATTGATGAGTGAATAAATGATCTCTCTTCTAATTTTTTGTAATACAGTTTGTCAGTCCATTTCTAGTTAATCATACCTTTAGCTATTTCATTGAACTTTCAGTTGTTTATTTACTTTACTATTCATATATGTTTTTAATTTCACTGGTAGATGGAAAACCCCAAGTAGGCAGGTATTAAGCTGGCCTTATGCCCCAGTGGTGCCCAGCACAATTGCTTTGATAGACTAAAACTTGAGTATAATTGAAATTTTTAAGTAAGTAACATTGATATGAAAAGCTCAGTTGATAAAGTTGCCTTCTTAACTCTTCATTAAAATGTCTAGGAGTAAGTTAATGGAGAAAGCTACTACAATAAATACAAGCGTTTGAATGCTGATATTCTTCAAAAGGCTTTGGCACACAAGCTGTCATTATACCAAGGAATCTCATTGCTGAGTCTAGGTTCTGAGTCTTCATGCAGAGATCAGCTTTGGGCTGGCATTGATTATAGTTTGGCTGCATAGTCCACAATGAAGAAGTTTTGTAAACATTAAAATAAATCACTGTAGGCGCTTGGCCTTTTCAAGGGACACATGAGTCCTATCATCTGAGACTATTGCAATAGCCTATTAAAATGCAGTCAAGTTTAAACTGGGAAAAAATGATGAAATTCCTTCAAAGTTCTCATTTATCTCTTACTCAAAATTTTTTTCTCTGATGGGAGAATTAACAGAAATATTTTTCTGTATTATTTTTCTTATGTCCTTTATAGCACATTTTGTTGAAAGCCTCTGATACTAATTTAATTTATGGAGATGTGCTCTTTTCTAGGGAATGTCTATAATTTTGTATGCCCTTTACTAATCATCAACCCTAGAAGCTGGCTTCCATTTTCAGGCCTATTTCCTCTTGCCCACCAAAAGGAATGTTTATCCATTTACTTGATGGAGGATAGAGATCAAACGAAAAGAAGGCAAGAAGAAAGCGCTAGGTAGGCTGCTAATCTCTTTCACTATATCACCAACTCTCCTGCGCAATTTAAGGGTCTTAACTCAAAAAAGAAACATTTTTTAAAAATCCATGAGTCTCTGAGATATTAGAAATCTTAAAATTAATTAATTAGTTAAATAATTTATTTTTCAGTTTTGGGTGCCTTGTGGCATATGGAGTTCCTGGGCCAGAGATCAGACCTGAGTCACAGCTGAGACTCACGCTACAGCTGTGGCAACACCAGATTCCCTCAACCCACTGTGCCCGGCAAGGATCGAACCCTCACCCTGGTGCTATAGAGACACCACCTTGCCCGTTCAGGAACTCCAGAAACCATAAAATCTGAATTTGTGAACGCTAAGGATATAGTGTCTCCAGCATGATGAACGTGGCTTTATCTTTAATTTTGGTTGAAGATAGAGGAAAGTAAGGGTAGCCTAACTGGTGGTGAGTCGGGGAGGGGCACTCTCTTCTCTAAGTCAAGGCTGGGCACTTATTTCAGAGCCAGGGGACCTCAGTTACTCTCTGAGACCTACTTTATAAGTCCTGCCGTGGTGGTTGCCAGGTCCAGGGCTCTGATGAACTATGCTAGATGGGTGACATTCTGCCTACAGTCTGACTTTGTAGGCCTGATGAACTAAGAACAGCTTCCACGGTTTTAAAGTTTTATAAAACAAAACAAAAAAGGAAGAAAGAGAAGATTGGGCAACAGAGACCATATATGGCCCACAAAGCCTAAAATATTTACAGTCTGGCCCTTTATAGGAAAAGTTTGTTGGTGAATGATGTGGACTCAGCCAAAATGGAAACTTTTCTCTCTCTCTTTTTCTTTTTTAACTTAGCTGATTTCTGCAATGCATTTGCTCTCTGCCTAACTAGATACAAAGGAACTTGGGATTTTTCTGAATGTCTTTTGTTCACCTAAGGGTCTTAAATCTGTTGTGGTTCAATGACCATTTGGAGTCAGAAAGCCCAGTGTCCGGGTCTCAGGTCTTACACTTAAAAGCCCTTATGACCTAAACGTGCGGATTCATTTGTCTGGATTTGTGAAATAGAGACTCCCATCTGTCCTATCTGTTGGAAGCACCAAAATGTTTATTTTCATGGAATCACTTTGTAAGTTAGTGAGCATTATACCAGGACAAAGTCTTGCAGGTAGGGGGCTAATTTAAGTACCAAAGAGTCTCTGTAGGTCACTGTACCAATGAGAGTTCATTAGCCATTGGGTGACTCTTCAGTGATGTGGGGAGGCAGTGTACATTAGGATTTTACTGCATTTGTTCCATATCTACGCCGAAAGCGTGGTACCATGAGTGTGGCTGGAAGAGAGGGGTCCATGAGGGTGTTGTCATGCTTCCACTTGATTAGCTTTTTGACCTTCAGTACACCTCGGTGTTTGCGCTCTGTCCTGTGGAATAGGCACTGTAATCCTTCTTTCCGGGTCAAGTTCTTTGAGAATCAGGGATCAGGAAGAAGGCTAAATGAAGGAGAGAGTTATTTAGGACAATAATAATGCCATCTCTTTGGAACATAGATTTGTTTACATTTATTTCCTATGAATAAAATCAGTGCCAGAGGGAACCATGCTATGGGAAATACTTCAAGGGAAATCAAATGATCTGTCTTCTAACTCCACAATAAATATTCTAATTTAATAAAATGTTATTACCCAAGGGATTTTAACATGTTTTGCCCATTTTTCACTTTATGCATGTGGAGGAAATGGCATCCAAACATTTTTAAATCCTGAGTAAATGTTCTTATTTCATTTTAGTGAGATTGAATCTTAAACATACTAATGTAAAATTCCCTTGGGATAGGAAGCTTGTGTAATGGAGTGTGATTTGAAATGGTTTGCCATAGTTGAGTGTAAGGTGGAGCTTAAAAACACAGGGAACCCATCGGTTGTTGTTTTCTTGTGAGCTGAATCTCAAAGCCACAGAAAATAGGCAAATGAATTGAATGGCTTCTCCGTGGGTATAAGAATTAATTGAATGTGATCGAGGCTTAGTAATTAGCAACACAAGCCTTTGAGGCGAAGGCTTACAAATTCAGATTACATCTGGTATTATCTTGTCCAAATAATCTTGCGTCTTTCTAGTTCTCCAAATAATACATATTTAGAAATAAGGGACAAAGAAAAAATATTCAAAATCTAAAATGCTTAAAATTTTAAACCAACACAGTGACAAAGTAAAACAGAAAATGAGGTATATGGGAGTATGCAGAAACTTACACCAAAAACAGTTAGCAAATTCAACTATAGATAAATAGATATTATATTACATATGAAAATATAGTAAAAAAACATATAGAAGATTATGGTCTTTGTAGGTATAACTGTTTTGGGTGAGGCCACATATGAAGATTAAAAATCTTTATTGCAAGTAGAAATACAGAGTTATATGGCTAGAAAAAAATATTCAGCAAATAATAAAAATCCCTTTTTAAGTAATCAAATTTAGAAAAAGCCTGGTTATACTTGCTTTTGTTTTTGTTTCTTTGCTTTCTAGAAGAGTAGATTTAAGGCTTATCCTCACATTCCAGGTTTCAGTACAATGAAATATTGGGCAAACTGAGTAATATAACTGAGGATAAAATGCATGTTTTTGGGAGTTCCCGTCGTGGCTCAGTGGTTAATGGATCTGACTAGGAACCATGAGGTTGCGGGTTCGATCCCTGGCCTTGCTCAGTGGGTTAAGGATCCGGTGTTGCCATGAGCTGTGGTGTAGGTTGCACACGTGGCTCGGATCCCGGGTTGCTGTGGCGTAGGCCGGCAGCTGCAGCTCTGATTAGACCCCTAGCCTGGGAACCTCCATATGCCACGGGTGCAGCCCTAGACAAGGCAAAAAGATAAAAAAAAATGCATTTTTTGGCAAACCAAATACTAATAGAGTATTTTTGTTATGCTTCAACAAATTTCTTCTGGATTGTTGTTTCATTCTCATATTTTATTTTCATGGAGCTGATTTACTTAGAGGCTAGAGTCGAGGATTTTTGAAATTCATCACCCATAATCTACTTTGTTCTGCTGGAATGCACTTTATTCTCTAAGACCGTGTCAGGCAGATTCAATATGTGTCTAATGAATTTTGACTGTTAATTATCTAAACATAAGAAATTCAGTAGACAACAGAGGGACAACCTTGCCTCTGACAGGCAGAGAGGCAATGGACAGCCTCTGCCTTAACCTCATGGGGCTTACAGTCTGGTGACAAAGACAGAAAGGGCTCAAACAAATGTGAAATTGTAATCATGACAAGTGCTTCAAATGAGAGTTATGTTCTGCCTTAAGACTGTATCGTTTGAATGCTCAACCTCACCCACTCAGCCAAGGAAGGCCTCCTCTAAGGAACTGGCAGTGGAGCTGAGCCCTGGAGAGTGACTACATGTTCAGAAGAGAGAAGATACCACATGCTATTGCTAATTTTATTTTGTTTTGTTAAGAACCCTTGGATCATGGCTCTACTCCATCTTCAACGTTAGCAACATAGTATCTTCAAACATCCTTCTTTCTGACTCTGACCTCTGACTCTCCTCCCTCCCTCTTTCACTTACAGAGGACCTTTATGAAGACTTTGGTCCCCCCTGCACAGTCCAGATAATCTCCCTTTATCAAGGTCAGCTGATTAACAACCTTAATGCTATCTGTAGCCTCACTTCCCCACTTGCCCCCCCACTCATGTAAATGACATAGTCCCAGGTTACTGGGCTTAGGATATGGACATCTTTAGGGGGTTGTTACCTACCTACCAGATGATTTCATGGAATTAAGAGTTCAATGAATGAATACAAGGAAATGGACTATAATGTACCTAGAATTTAGAAAGAACTCACTAAATTTTAGCTATTATGATTGCTTCCATTGTCTCGTTGAAACTAAGACAAAGTCACAAATTTAATATGCTTTAAAGAGTTATTTTAGGGTAAAGAACTGAACTGCTAAAAAGAAACTTAATTTGTGCTTCATCAAATATGGGGAAATGAAAATTCAAGCTTAACTTATTTACAGGAGCCCTGAAATACTTACTGAATAGATTATTCAGAGCACACCTAGGTTTGTTAGAGATTTTTCTTCTTTGTTATCTATCAATGGCCACTTTTCTGAAATTTAACTTTTATTTTTCCTTTTATATTTATAAAGGGATATTATTGCATTTTTCTAGTTCTTCAAGTTATGCCAAAGTTAGAAATGATAAGGAACGAAGAAAAACATACAAAATATTAAAATAAATGTTTAAAAAGAAAGATGTTTTAAAAGAAAGAAAAGTGGAAAATAAAGTGAAAGAGGGAGGGAAAAATACATTTTAAGTTCAGTAAGAACAATTGAAGTTATTAACCTAGAGATGAAAAATAGACTATATCTTGTCATTTTAAAAGTTATTTCAGTGTTTTCTCATGTGAGTAAAAAAATTTTTTTTAGTCACAGATCTGTAGCCAATAAGAAACTTAAGAATTCAGAATTATGGAGTCTAGATTCTTCTACAGATTGATGCTCAATAAAAGGTTTGATGAATGACTGAATGAGTGTAAGCCATATCTTATAGGTTATAAATGTTATAAAAGTAGGAATCTGTGAGGTGAAAAGAAAATATGGGTTCATTTGGTAAGTTTTCAGCATCCCTGCTGTTCATTGGTCCCTGTGTTCTCAATGGCCTTCTTGGCTCCCTTGCATTTTATGAGAACGGGATGAATATCCCACAGAATATCTTCAAATTCTGCTTTATGAATCAGATAAAGTAAAAATGGAAATCATGCCACAGAATAATAGCTCTTTAGTGAGCACTTCCTGCTATTTGTCAAACACTTTGCTAAGTACTTTGTAGTTACCTTTTCTTATTGCCACAACCACCACTAGAGAAAATTATTTTTATTCCCATATCATTGAGGAAGAAGTAAAATCAGATAAAGGAACTCTGTCCAACTGAAATATAATGTCAGCCAAATAATTTAAAATTTTCTAGGAGCCATATTTTAAAAAGTAAAAAAAATGAAATTCATAATACATTTTATTTAAATCTCTATTTCCAGATTCTTATTATTTTAACATATAATCGATATACAATTATTAATGAGATATTTGACGTATGTTTTTATACCAAGTTTTCAAAATCCAGTGGGTATTTATACTTACATATTTCTATTGGGATGCTAAATATTTATCACAAGTGTTTACTCAGTACTTAGATTTCATAAAATTTATAGTTGAAAGAGTAAATCCATATATCTAAGTTTTTTCAAAACTAGAGTCTTCCAGTAACTGGACAGAGTACCAGTTTTAAAAATCAAACCAAAATTAAGATGAGCTAAAATTAAAAATTCATTTCCTTACTCACACTAACCATATTTCAGTAGCCACATATGGCTAGTGGCTGCTGCTCTGGACACTGCAGCTGTAGTGGTTACTGAACTTGCCCAAGGTCCATGTTTCAATAGCCATGTATGGCTAGTGGCTGCTGCTCTGGACACCGCAGGTGTAGTGGTTACTGAACTTGCCCAAGGTCACCAATCTGATAAAGACTTGACCTGGGATTCCAACCAGAGCAGCTGCTTGTAGCCACTGTGCCACACTGCCTTTCTCTCTCTCTTTCTCTCAACACCAGGAAGTGGTGAGCATGGATCTCTATTGCCTTTTCATGGGCATGTTTTTCTGAACTAAATAAATAAAACTAAACAACAAAAAATGTCATTTAATTTCTTTAAAGTATATAGAGAGGGGATGGAGAGACCAGAGTATTAATATGAATTAAAAACTCATGGTGTTCCCACCTTGGCGCAGTGGGTTAAGATTCCAACTGCAGCATCTCAGGTCCCTGTAGAGGGTTTGATCTCCACCCCGGCTAAAGTGGGCTAAAGGATCCAGCATTGCCGAAGGTTCTCAGGTTGCAGCTGTGGCTCAGATTCAGTCCCTGGCCTGGGAACTTCCATACGTTCTGGGTGCAACCATTAAAAAAAAAAATGTTCTATTTCACATGTCCACAGAAAATTTCTCTAAGATACATAAATATCCTTATCAAATTAGTCAAAAATAATAAATAAATAAATAAATAGCAAATAATTTTTTTTTTGTCTTTTTGCCTCATCTAGAGCCGCACCCATGGCATATGGAGGTTCCCAGGCTAGGGGTCTAACAGGAGCTGTAGCTGCCGGCCTTCGCCACAGCCACAGCAACGCGGGATCCGAGCCGCGTCTGCGACCTACACCACAGCTCACGGCAACGCCGGATCCTTAACCCCACTGAGCAAGGCC